>JAINUW010000142.1:0-305351 GCA_020205615.1 Panax quinquefolius | reverse complement strand
CTTTCTAACAGTCTAATTAACATGTAATTTATATAGAGACTTCATATAAACATAATTCAAAGACTCTTAACATGTTTCTACCCATAAAACAACATAAACAACGAATTTATTTACATACTGATTCCACTATTTTTGATAAAAACTCACTTTTTAATGTTTTTAATGAAAATAAATCTTTGTGATTTTATTTTTCAACCAAAACAATTAATTCAAAATATTTTATCAATGTTTATACATACTCTAGCAAATTCAATAGTCAATTTATCAACTAAGCAACTAATTAACCCTTAATTTATACCTTAAACTAAACAATATATATTCATAAAAACTCTTTGTAAAAAAAAAGCTTTTCTTCACAACCCATACATAATATAAATTCTTTGACTATTCTCAATTATATCTTAAGAAAATAGTTTAACAACACTAGATTATCATATAAAATCACATACATAACAAAAAAATTCAACTTCTACAAAAATTTTATGGAGAAAATTGGGAGAGAGAATACAACTATAACTTTGAAAAGAAAAACATAATAGAGTTTAGATGATACCATGTTTGAAGAAGATGATGGCCAACCCTTTTTGATTCTCAAGCTTCTTCTTCTCTCCAATTCCCTAGGCTTTCTTCCTCTTTTCTTTTCTCCCTGTAACTCTCTTCTCCTCTCTATTCTAATTCTACGTCTTAGAATATAACATATAAGATATAATATATATTTATTATATAATATAAATATAAATATAACTGATATCAGTTATCCAAGTTTTGAAACCCAAAAGCTATAAGACTTGTTTGGCTAATCACTAAAAATAATAATCAATTAATCCTTATGCCTTGTTTGATAAAACACAATTAGAATAAAGACTTAATAGACATTACGCCTTGTTTGGTAAAACTGAATTAAACTCCTTTAAAAGGTTATTTGTCACACTTTTAATTAATTAAAGTAATTCTAATAACAACTTATTAAATTACTTTAACACGTAAATCAATACCACAAAATTATAAATTTTTATATAATTATAACTTTATTTAATCAACTAACACATCCTTTTAATTACAAATTCAAATAAAAGAATAATAATTCAATTAATCAAACTCTCTAACTTAATAATTAAATTAAATTAGCATATAATAATTAATTTCCTTAATTATTTATTAAATAAATAATTAACTAATTCAATCAAATTTGAATAATTACTTATTCAACAATAAACACCTCCATTAAATACTTAAATATTTCAATAAATATTTAATATAACAATTAAAAATTCGAATATTCTGATTTACTTTTAAACTGACGGTCCATATTGGTTTACTATGCAAGATTAATAAAATATTCTAATAAAATAAAATCTTTTAAATAAAATATAATATATTCTATTTATAATATAATAAAACGAATAACTTTATAAAAGTATTCATTTTATATAAAAAGATTTTACTATGTAAACACTATCTGGAACATTATGCAAATACTATGCATAATAGAATATTATATATTCTATTTATAGTCTAATAAAACAAATAACTTTATAAAAGTATTCTGTTTTATTACATTTATAATAATAATAAAACAAAACTTATCACCTTTATTATAATTCACAATATTAATCGACTAGGTCGTTCCCAAGAAAGATGGGGCTTTCCAATAAGGATTTCTCCCTATTGGCGCGCAATTAGGTGACCAAACCTCTCCTTGGCAGAACTTCTAGACATCGTTAATATTGCAAATAATAATATTAATAACTTGGTTATCTTAAATATTGATTTAATAATATAATAAATATCGACAATAATTGAATCAAAAAACGTGAGATACTATGCAACAATTACTGTAGCAATAATTGAACAAAACTGAGTGTGTTACTATGCAACCACGCGTATTACTGTACTTTTAACACCGAGTGTTTCAACAGTTAACGGTAAAACTTCCGCCGTTATTTTCATAAAAATATTTTTGTCGTTTTCTCAATTCGACAATAATTCCGTTGTGGGGTCCACCAATGATTGTGCCGTCGCACAAATATTCTCTGCTAAAACGAATATTCCCCGACCAATCGAATATTTTATAACAACTTACTTACTTTGCAAAATTTATAAATACTGCCCACAATTATAACATTATATCAAATCCACACCATAATATTCAAAAAAATATTTTGAGAAAATTAAATCTTTATTCATAAAATTTGGGGTGTCACAGAAAATATTTCTTACTGGGCTAGTTGAGCTCACCCTTTCTTTCACTGTTCTCTTCAGGAAATGAGAACGTAGCCGGGACTAGTCGGGAAACGGAGTAATGGTCTAGATGATAACATTAGTAGTCCTCACTATTCTGTTAAATAGTGTGACAATAAATATAATGAGGACCCCATTGAGTGTGGATATTGTCTAGATGAAAATATTCTTATTAAAACTCTTAGATTATGTTTTGGCGTATTTTAAACGACTGTTGTATAATTAAGTTGTATTTGAATTTTGTACCATGTATTTGGCGACTCAAGATGGGTGATGTATACCTATTTTGGGGGCGTCAAAAAAGGTACCTACTCTGACTCATAATAATTCCTTGTCTAAGTTGTTTCTGGTCATGGTAAGACATTGATCATGTAGTATTGTTGTAATACTACATGAATCAATCATAAAAAGGATCAAAACATAACATAGTTGTAAGATCTAGCAGCTTAAACTTTCTATCAGACGTGTTCATCATGATTCTGGGCTGCCTAGAATCATAAGTCATGGTTGGTCAACGCTTTTGTTGACCTTATATCGTGAAATCTGTTTATAGTAATTGTGTTATAGACGTCGGGATATGAAGAGAAACTAACATAGAACATGTGTTGAACAATAGTCAAGTCTAAACATCCTTAACCAAAAATATCTAAGCCTTAGAAAATCGTGTCAGAGGCTGTTCTAGGTTTTCTGGGTAACCCAGAAACCCAGGCAGTTTGAGTGCCTACTTTCTAGCTCATTTTAATCTATGATCTTGTAATTATCTGGTGGGTCTCATGATTCTGACATATAGTACACATGTAAAACAACACATACCCATAAATATATCAGTCCAAACACATCGTATCCTCCAGATCTTGCATGGTCAAACGCTGTCAGAAGACGTGTTCTTCCCATTTCTGGAATTTCTAGAAACTGTACTTCGTGATCGTATGGTCTAGTTTGACCATCTACTATACTTAATCTATTGAGTATTTATGGGATCTAAAACCATGGATATAAAGACCATATAACAAACTATAATATAGATATAACAAAATCATCAAACAACATAACACCTGAAAGATCTCAGGCTAATAAAATCCTGTCAGGCACTGAAAACGAGTTTCTGGGTTGCCGAGAAACTCTTGGTCATGCTTGGTCAATGGGTTTTGACCAAGAATAACATGAAACCTAGGCATGTAATGGTTGTTATTACACTTCCAGATCGTAGAGCACATATCAAACTACATATCTATCACATAAAACAACAAAACTCATGATCAAGAAAGAATCTAGAGCCACTGACATTTGTTGTCAGACCTCAGTTTTAAACTTTTTCCAGATTTCTAAAATAATCAATTTTGAGCATCTAAGTGTTATAGATCTGAGTTATAACAACCCAGATCACTAAATGACACCTTCTAACATAACTCTAAATAATAAACAACAACAAATAACATGAATCACATAAATTTCTAAGTTTAGGGTTTTTATACCTTTTTAGCTTTGATCCTTGAATCTGACTTTTGATTCTGATCCTTGGCAAGCTATGAAGTGTTCTGAACTTTGTTTCTAACTCACTACCACTCAAAAATTTCGGATGAGAGTGAGAGAGAAGACTTGGATAGGTTGAGAAGTAAAGTAACTTACTTTGCTTGCTTGTATGCTTTTAATTCGTGATGCAATGTATTTAATCTAGCAAGTTGGATGATTAAAGTTGCTTACTAGACCATGTAGCTAGCTAGAGTTGGTCACCATCTCCTTACTATGGATAGATCTACACTCCACCTTATTAAAGTAATCAAAAGGGTAGTTTGGTCATTTGACTTTTAAAGTGAATGGCAACTTGGTAACTTCTCATAACCATTAGGGTTTAACCCTAGGGATTTATAAGCTTATTTTCTAGAATTGTGTATTAAGGGCAAATATGGAAATCTTAGTTTCTAAAAAATGTTGATTAGGATTCCCTAATTACACTAGGTTTCCTAATCACCTATGATTTGTAAATTAGCCTTTATAATACATTAATTACCTTTATCCTTGCTAAATTAATACTTAGGGTTTATAACTTAGCAATTAGGGTTCTAATTTAGTAATTAGGGTTTTTAGATATTAATTAAGGCTTACCTAATTAACAGTAAACATAATAATGGTCATTAATTACATAACACACAACTTACAAATCTTACAATCATAACTGACTTCTGTACTATAGTTTATCAGTAATGCTAAGGTTTGTATTGTGTTACTATAACTGATCTACAAATTAACAGTACACACATATCAGGCATATTTATATCAGTAAAATATAAATAATATTATATTATTATTCTCATTCCTTATTCACAATTCAGACTTAGTGTTTTGAATCCATATCCTATATAACCTTCATACATACCATCATTAATTAAGTTAAAATAATTAACCTAACCAATATAATAAAATACATATCATAATAATCCTAATAATCATATCATATATACCATAATCATATTTTTATGGAAAATAAATAATAAATATTTTTATTACAAAATTGATTTATTATAAGAATATAATCTATAATGATCAATAAGTCTAAAAACAAATTATTTACATCTAATAAATAATTTTATTTATCATATAGATACATATACTTTACTTTGCAAATATTATCACCTTTATATATATATATATATATATATATATATATATATATATAATTAAATCCCAAAATTTCTTATTGAAAATATTGGTTTATTACATCCACACTCCCTTATAAGGATTCCGTCCCCGGAATCACTACTTTAAAACCTATAGACACTAGGGAAATTAGCATACACAATCATTGCAAGTAGATCTTGATCATAATTGATCGAACTGATCTTTAACTATTCAGCATAAAACTTGTCTATCTGCTTAAAAATAAATTTGATTTCTAATAGAACTCAAATTCCTCCTTCGAAATTTCCTTATAAAATAATTTACTATATATATACGAAAATACAATTGACTCAAATAATACCTGGAGTCGCATCCCCATCTACCACGGTATCTTGAACGGTCATGCTGAAGACTCTTGCGGTTGATTCAGTTGGGTTGTTTGTTGAAGTTGGTCCCGTTGTCGCCAGTGTCCCGCTACTTTTCTCCGTAATCACACTTCCTGCCTCCCTTCTCCTTTTCGGACAGTCCTTCATCTTATGCTACGTTGATCCATACCTAAAACACCCTCTATTCATCCTAGGATTAGGGCAGTTGGGAGAGATATGTCCCTCCTGCCCTCACTTATAACACACTAACTTACCTTTAAGACACTCTCCCGAGTGATTCCTTCCGCAATTTCCACACTGCACAACCTTATTCTGTCCCCTCTTGGCCGAATTTTGGTATTCCCGAAATTATCTCCTTTCCTTTTTCTAGTCCTACTACCACTATTCCCTTTTCTGGCTCTAGCTTGATTTGACTCCCACAAAAAATTTTCCTCCCCTTTCATCGTATAGGTGGCAAAAACTATCTTTTTCCCCTCTGTTACCCTAGCTATCACAACAACTTCTACAGCGTTAGTTGACCCTCTAAATCCTGACGGTCCTATAGCACATCTTGAGCAACCACATTCACAAAATTCTGCATCGGGTCTAGTTGTCCTCCAGCTTTGTTGACAGGTTCTTCTACCATGTGGTTTCATTTACGTCTTGGCGGCATTATCTGATTATAATTGATCTTTTATCCACTAACCTTCTATAACGTGAAATTTTTTACTCAAATAATCATAAATTCAAAATATTATATTTTGAAAACTTGGTTACTATATTAATCAATGTTCAGATAAATAATTACTATCTTTATACCAACTTATTTCATTAATCCAATATAAATTCATATTCATAGCACTTGACATACCATAGAACATACTACTTTAAACATCCGTTATCCCCTTAAGACTCGAAAGTCGGGATTCGCTGCCATAACTTATACAAAAGTTAAGAATATTACATTATACCCGCATACATATCATATACGAATCATATAACCATACATATTCAAGTAAAACTAATACTACTTATTTCTTACGCCTTCACTAAGGATCAATTTCTTAGTATTCTATATATTCCCATTATCCTCAATAATCCATTCACACTTAACTATACCTAGTTCGTTAAACTTTACTACACATTATGAGTTTATGAACTCACCATAGATATATGAGTTTAAGAACTCAAGCTTGTCCTTATATTCTTTAACTATACTCTACCTATCAATTATACTATCATTTCAGGGTCCGGTACTACATTTTTCCAGTATAATCACCTCATCATGGTTGCTTTCAATGTAAGCCTCTATCAGCTTTGATATTGGCTTGGTTATGGAGGTTGACTCCTTCTTTACGATCTGAGGGTATCCTAATCCTTTTCTATCTAACATCTACACATAAATTATCCTGATTAGCATATAATATATACATACAACAAGTAAAAGTTTTATATAAGTTATCTTTTATTTTTGTTTGACGATGAATTTATTCGATTCATCTCATTTTAAACTCTATATGAGTTATTTGTACTTTCAACGTTTTCCTCTGCTCTAAGGTTATAGCCTAATGTCTACCCCCCACTTAAGGTTTCTAACCCTAAAGATCTGATCACAAATTGTAACGCCCCCAAATTCAGATACTTGAAACCCAAACTCAGTGCATTACGATACCATTTCTATTAGCGAAAATAATAATATTGTCATAAATATCTAACTTAATTTACATATTAGAGTTTTCTAAATCCTAGGTACGCGACCTTAAAACATTTCATTACATGATAGATAATAAATATAATCATCTTATCTAAGTCTAGCTATTACATAAGATAACATAAACTTATTCGGGTAGCTTTCCTTTCATTTTTGTTCTTGGCAAAGCCCTCTGGTCAATCATACTTAACTGAAAACATTTAAATTAAGCAAGGATGAGCATTTGAGTGCCCAGCAAGTAATAACAATTATAAATATTAGCTGAAAGGATTAAATGTTTTATTTGCACTACCCTTTTACAACAAATCAAAAGTTGTGAAATAATATGAACTGATAATAATAACATAACAACTCTCTATCAAATTTTTGAAACTACGTACTGACTATAAATAGGGTTAAGATGACATACTACGAACATTGTTTTTCATTTTTGCTAAGGTTTAGTAGAACTTCATCCGCAAACCATCATAACTTATGGACACGAGGGTGATCTGTCCAATGTGCCCTGTAATGATCAATACTACATGCAAGAACGATATTATCATTCGCTCTGTCCGCCATGGGCGCATAAAAGTTTTCCCATGTTCGGGATGTTCATACTTAGTCTGGAATCCGAAACAAAACAATTTGATTAGATACAAATAGGCTTTATCATATTCAACGATATTTCTAAATCATGTCTAAATTGGTCAAATAAGCTTAAAACGACTCTTTGTTATCGTATACATACTGGGATCAATAGGTATATATATATATATATATATATATATATATATATATATATATATATATCAACATGTAATTAAATACAATGATTATCCAAGTGGGGACACTTGAATAACCATATTTAAAAACTAACGAACAGAATATATATATCTGAATTACTATATAGTACCATGTTGATAATCAATGATCGTATATAACATATATAACAATAGGATTAATAATCTAGTACAATAATAATATAACTCTGAAACTCTCTTACTTCTATCCATTACATAAAGGAAATGCAAAGGTAGGATACTTGCCTGGTCTGCTTCTTACAAAATGTAACTTAGTTTTATCTTTTATATTACGACTTATCATTAATAAGATTATTCATTTGATTAGAATAACATACTATAACACATAGCACTGCTTATTGCAGTCAGCACATAACCTAATCACATTATCACACATATCCAACAGTCATTGAATCACAAACAAACATTAATACAGTCAAAATATCTAAGTCTAGATCAATTTAAAAACATGTCGATTAAAATCTTAATGACTTTATCGGGTAATTATCGAGTCTAAGACTCTATTCTAAAGTTCAATATCTGCTAGTATCAGTCATATCATTTTTAAATGACTTATAACAATTTTAAAATATTTATTATAATTTATCATAAATTTTCAAACACCAAATCATTATTAAATGATTTAAATAGTAAATAATTCTATTATCATTAACATTTAATTAATATTAAAGTTATTTATAATAACTCAAAATACTATTAAAGTACTAATATTACCCTTCAAATAATTTTTAAAACATTTAAAATCATTTTAAATAATTACCATAAATATTTAAATATTAAGGTATTATCCACTAAAATATTAAAAATCACTTATACTAACTTAAAATATTTTTAAACCATTTATATCCCTTTTAAATGATTTTTAAATCAATAAAACCATTTTAAACTATTTATTTAATATCATTATTAAATAAATTTAATATCATTAATAATAAATTACTATCATTAATATTAAATTATTAATGAAATTATCCCTTAAATGTTAAAAGTTATATTTTATAACTTAAAATATTATTAAACACCATATTATCATTTAAAATAATTTTTAATATAATAAAATAATTTTTAGTTAATTTATTTAATGCATTTATTAAATAAATAATATTCAAATAATTACTAATATTTATGGAAAATATGCCAAATTATTAAAGGTTAATTTTTATAACTTAAAATAATTTTTAAAACTGATTTTATAATTTTTGGAATTTATTTACTATTTTTAAATGATTTTTAGAAATTTAATTAATTAAAATTAACTAAGTCTGTCGCTAAAGCCTTTGGCGACACAAAGCGTCGCCTTAGGTGTTCTTGAGGCTCAAGAACATTCATAGGCAGTGATAAAGGTACCTACTTTGACTCGTAATAATTCCTTGTCTAAGTTGTTTCTATTCATGGTAAGACATTGATCATGTAGTATTGTTGTAATACTACATGAATCAATCATAAACATGATCAAAACATAACATAGTTGTAAGATCTAGCGGCTTAAACTTTCTGTCAGACGTGTTCATCATGATTCTGGACTGCCTAGAATCATAAGTCATGGCCGGTCAACGCTTTTGTTGACCTTATATCGTGAAATCTGTTCATGGTAATTTTTTTCTAGACGTCGGGATATGAAGAGAATCTAACATAGAACATGTGTTGAACAATAATCAAGTCTAAGCATCCTTAACCAAAAATATCTAAGCCTTAAAAAATCGTGTCAAAGACTGCTCTGGGTTTTCTGGGTATCCCAGAAACCCAGGCAGTTCGAGTGCCTACTTTCTAGCTCATTTTAATCTATGATCTTGTAATTATCTTGCGGGTCTCATGATTCTAACATATAGTACACATGTAAAACAACACATACCCATAAATATATCAGTCCAAACACATCGTATCCTCCAGATCAAGCCTGGTCAAACGCTGTCTGAAGACGTGTTCTTCCCATTTCTGGAATTTCCAAAAACTGTACTTCGTGATCGTATGGTCTAGTTTGACCATCTACTATACTTAATCTATTGACTGTTTATGGGATCTAAAACCATGGATATAAATACCATATAACAAACTATAATCTATATATAACAAAATCATCAAACAACGTAACACCTGACAGATCTCAGGCTAACAAAATCCTGTCAGGCACTGAAAACGAGTTTCTGGGTTGCCGAGAAACTCTTGGTCATGCTCGGTCAATGGGTTTTGACCAAGAATAACATGAAACCTAGGCATGTAATGGCTGTTATTACACTTCCAGATCACAAACCACATATCAAACTACATATCTAACACATAAAACAACAAAACTCATGATCAAGAAAGAATCTAGAGCCACTGACATTCGTTGTCAGACCTCAGTTTTAAACTTTTTCCAGATTTCTAAAATCATCAATTTTGAGCATCTAAGTGTTATGGATCTGAGTTATAACAACCCATATCACTAAATGACACCTTCTAACATAACTCTAAACAATAAACAACAACAAATAACATGAATCACATAAATTTCTAAGTTTAGGATTTTTATACCTTTTTAGCTTTGATCCTTGAATTTGACTTTTGATTCTGATCCTTGGCAAGTTATGAAGTGTTCTGAACTTTGTTTCTAACTCACTACCACTCAAAAATTTGGATGAGAGAGAGAGAGAAGACTTGGATAGGTTGAGAAGTAAAGTAACTTACTTTGCTTGCTTTTATGCTTTTAATTCATGATGCAATGTATTTAATCTAGCAAGTTGGATGCTTAAAGTTGCTTACTAGACCATGTGACTAGCTAGAGTTGGTCACCAACTCCTTACTAGGGCTAGATATACACTTCACCTTATTAAAGTAATCAAAAGGGTAGTTTGGTCATTTGACTTATAAAGTGAATGGCAACTTGGTAACTTCTCACAACTATTAGGTTTTAACCCTTAGGGTTTAACCCTAGGGTTTCATAAGCTTATTTTCTAGAATTGCGTATTAAGGGAAAATATGAAAATCTTAGTTTCTAAATACTAATCACCTATGATTTGTAAATTAGCCTTTATAATACATTAATTACCATTATCCTTGCTAAATTAATACTTAGGGTTAATAACTTAGTAATTAGGGTTCTAATTTAATAATTAGGGTTTCTAGATATTAATTAAGGTTTACCTAATTAACAGTAAACATAATAATGGTCATTAATTACATAACACATAACTTACAAATCTCACAGTCATAACTGACTTCTTTACTATAGTTTATCAGTAATGCTAGGGTTTGTACTGTGTAACTATAACTGATCTACAAATTAACATTACACACATATCAGGCATATTTATATCACTGAAATATAAATAATATTATATTATTATTCTCATTCCTTATTCAAAATCCAGACTTAGGGTTTTGAATCCATATCTGACATAACCTTCATACATACCATCATTAATTAAGTTAAAATAACTAACCTAACCAATATAATAAAATACATATCATAATAATCCTAATAATCATATCATATATATCATAATCATATTTTTATGGAAAATAAATAATAAATATTTTATTAGAAAATTGATTTATTATAAAAATATAATCTATAATGATCAATAAGTCTAAAAACAAATTATTTACATCTAATAAATAATTTTATTTATCATATAGATACATATACTTTATTTTGCAAATATTTTTACCTTTATATATATATAAAAAAATTAAATCCCAAAATTTCTTATTGAAAATATTGGGTTATTACATTTACTCCAAAAGCTATTAAGATCATGAGCAACACTTAAGGCTGATACTCCAAAAGTTTCGTGAAAACAAGCTATATGCCTAGTTGAAGAAATGCGAGTTTTGGCTTGAGGAAGTAGCATTCCTTGGGCACGTGATATCAAATCATGAAATATCTGTTGACCAGTAAAGATTGAAGCAATTCAAAGTTGGGAGCAACCTAAGTCAGTGACCGAAGTACGTAGCTTTCTCGGCTTAGCTGGTTATTATCAGAGATTCGTAGAAGGGTTTTCTCGAATCACTACTCCATTAACTCAATTGACTCAAAAAGATACAAAATTCGGTTGGAGTGAGGAATGTGAGAAGAGTTTTCAAGAACTCAAGAGGAGACTCATTTTAACAGCTGTTCTGACAATACCATATGGTTCGGAGGGATTTGTCATCTACAGCGTTGCTTCAAGCAGAGGGTTAGGATTTGTTCTCATGCAACATGGGAAAGTCATAGCCTATGCCTCACGACAACTCAAATAATATTAAAGAAATTATCTTATTCATGATCTAGATTTGGCAATAGTCGTTTTCACACTAATGATCTAGAGACATTACCTGTATGAGGAGAAAGTGGAGATCTATACCGTTCATAAAAGCCTCAAATATTTCTTCACCTAAAAGGAACTCAACATGCGACAACGACGTTGGCTTGAGCTATTGAAAGATTATGATCACACCATTCAATACCATTTCTGGAAAAGCGAACGTGGTAGCTGACGCGTTGAGTAAAAAATCATATGCAGGTACGAGTGCGATATTGTCAACGTAAAGGCTCATTTGGTATGACTTATAAAGGATGGAGATAGAGTTAAAGACTCTAGGGACCCATGTGATGATGTCAAATATACGAGTAGAACCAACTTTAATCAATAAAGTTAAAGCTGCTCAAGCTACAGACCTGGAGCTGATGCGTATGAAGAAGAAAGTGCAAGAAGGTGCTATTCCGGAAGCAAGAATCGATAAAGAAGGAATACTTCGATTAAACTCCAGACTTTGCATTCCTAATGACCCTGATTTAAAGTATAAAATCATGATGGAGGCGCACAACACACCGTTTGCAATCCATCCTGGGAGTACCAAAATGTATCGTGATCTTCAACATACATTTTGGTGGAGCAATATGAAAAGAGATATCGCGGAGTTTATCTCAAGGTGTATAACTTATCAACGATTCAAGGTGGAGCATCAAGTGAAAAAAGGTCCATTGCAACCACTTAAAATTCCAGAATGAAAGTGGGAGCACATTACCATGGATTTCATTACTAGTCTTCCCAAGGTTTCTCAAGGCATAGATGCGATTTGGGTCATTGTTGATAGATTGACCAAGTCTGCTCATTTCTTACATATACGAGAAACTTATTCACTTGAACGTCTTGCTCGTATATACGTAAATGAGATTTTAAGACTGCATGGTATGCAAGTATCTATAGTTTTTGATCGAGACCCAAGATGCACTTCTTGATTTTGGGTTAGTTTGTAAAAAGCTATGGGCACGAATTTACGATTTAGTTTGGCATATCATCCTCAAATGGACGGGCAGTTGGAGAGGACTATTCAAACTCTTGAAGATCTATTAAGACTCTATGTCCTTGACTTCAAAGGAAGTTGAACAAGATCTTCCCATTGGTAGACTTTTCCTACAATAACAGTTATCAATCAAGTATTGGCATGGTTCCATTCGAGGCGTTGTATGGACGTAAGTGTCATTCTCCAGTATGCTGGGATGAGGTGGGTGAAGCAACGTTGTTGGGTCTAGAATTGGTATGTATAACAATGGAAAAGATTCAAATTATTCGGCAATGTATAAAAATCTCACAAGATTGACAAAAGAGTTATGTTAATCTTCATCGAATGGACATAGAATTCAATGTTGTTGATTATGTGTTATTACGTGTTGCTCCATGGAAGGGAGTTACGAGATTTGAAAAGAGAGGAAAGCTCAATCCTCGATTCATTAGCCCATTCAAAATCCTCAATCAAGTAGGAACGGTGGTATATAGACTCGCCTTACCGCCAAGTATGTCTCATGTTCATAACATTTTTCACATATCTATATTATGTAAATATGTGAAAGACCCGAACCACATTATTGAATTAGAACCGGATGAGATAGCTGATGATTTAACGTATGAAGAGGTACCTGTTAAAATCTTGGATAAGAAGGATTATATTCTACACTCCAAGGTTATACCTCAAGTCAATGTTTTGTGGAAAAACCACGATGTGGAAGAAATGACCTGGGAGTTAGAATCTGAAATGAAATCAAGGTATCCTCACCTCTTCGACATACCAGGTACATACCCGAATTTCGAGGACAAAATTTTATAAGGAGGGGAGTTTGTAAAACCCCAACTTTTATGAATAAAGATTAATTTTTATGAAAATATATTTTTGAATATTATGGTGTGGATTTGATATAATGTTATAGTTGTGGGAAATATTTATAAATTTTACAAATTAAGAAAGTTGTTATAAAATAATTGATTGGTCGTGGAATATTCGTTTTAACATGAAATATTCGTACAACGGCACAATCATTGGAGAACTCCACAACGAAAGTATTGTCGTTGTTAGAAAATGACAGAAATGTCTTTTTATAAAATTAACAGTGAAAGTTTTACCGTTAACTGTTAACATACCCGGTGGAAAAAATACAGTAATACTATTGGTTGCATAGTAGCACACGGTATTGTACAATATCTTTGATTATTGATACTTACGTGAGAAGTCACTCAGTTATACTCAATTATTGCTACAGTAATTGCTTCATAATATCTCTCATATTATTGATTCAATTCTTGTCACAGTATCATCTGCATAATATTTTATATTATTAGATCAATAATTGAGAGGACAAAGTTATTCATATTATTATTTGTATTATTGACGATGTCTAAAAAGTTCTGTCAAGGAAAGGGGGTTGGTCACCTAATTACGCACCAATAGGGAGAAATCTTTGTCGGAAAACCCCCTCTTTCCTGGGAATGATCTGGTTGTTAAATATTGTGAGTTATAATATTAATGATGAATAAGTTCGTGTTGATTAAATATGAAATTGATATTTCCATTGTGTTGGGATTATTAGTGTTAGTTGAAATCGACATTTATTTCGATAATAATTGATTTCTGGAGGTTAAATTAACCAATCGGGTAATTAATCGGATAATTGAGCAATTAATTGCTATTAGTTCACATGCTTATAACTATTTATTCACACTAATTGAACTATTAATTCACATGCATGTACTGTTGATTCACATGCATGTACTATTAGGGGAGGTGGTGCAAGTTTGATAATACTTATAGGACTAAATTAAAAATGGAGGAAAAGATGAAGGTACTATACTCTAATAATTTGAACCCCAAAACGTGCAATTATCGAAACTATGTTTTCCTATAAATAAAAGCTCATTCTTCTTTCATTCTCACCAATTCACTAAGACACACAAAAGAAATTATGGAGAGAAAAAAAAAAGAGTATTTTGCTACTTCACTATTCCAGTATCCAGTCTTCTTCTAAGGTAAGGGGTATTATTTATTTCATATTCGCTTACGATATTATTTTTCTTATTCGTAAGAAATAATATTTTCTTTCATACTTTGTAGTATGTAAGTAATATTATTTCATTTTAGATTCTGAATTCCATACTCATTTTGTTAAACTATTGTTTTTATACTCTGTGAAATTAGTAAAATATCCTTGAAATTTACGTTTCATCTAGTATCGTTTCATAAGGATATTTTTCTGAATATTCTTGTTAAATTTAAAGCTTTTAATGCCGGAGTACTATTCTTGGGTACTATTCATTTATACGGCACTATTTATATGTACGGTTTTTTTCACAAAGTACTATTCATGGGCACTATTCATAAATACGGTACTATTCATAAAGTACTATTCTTGAAGTACTATTCATGAAGTACTATTTATGGGGTACTATTCACTCGGGTACAATTTACCGAGGTACTATTCATGATAAAAATTGATTTCTTTCGGTCCAAATTATTTTTGATACAATATTATTCTTGAATTTTACTCAACAAAGCAGTATCATGTTGACAATTTGGATATTATTGAATTCTGGATAAATTAAATTATAAAATCTTTAAAATTTATCCTTGCTTTCATTTAATTGAATTCTTATATCATTGTCATCATTCTCATGCTTATATTGTGATAAAGTCATCTTTGGCCCGTAGTGCATAGATGGACTGTTGATTGGTATGATTATGACCAGGGATTATTCGATGGAATCATGACCTATAATGTTACAAATGATGTGATAAAAGTCCTCATTGGCCCGTAGTGCATTGATGGACAGATGTTGGTATGATCATAACAATGCGTTCTCTTCGACCAAGGGTGCAAAGATGAATTGTTGTTTAGTATGATCATGACCATTTATGAAAACATGAATATCTTTTGCCTGTAGTTCATGGATAATTCAGTGATGTGGATTATTTATTAAGCTAAGTCTCAGCGATAAAATTGATGATAAACATTTTAAATCATAGAAGATAGTAGATATCATGCTCTACTTGACTCTTCTAATGGATTACTTGTTCCACTAAAGTTAAAATTGATGTTTATTATATTTTATCAGTTTAACTCTGTTGAAGGCTAAAGATAATTTATTCTACATTGTCTTAGTCATAATATTTCTTACTGGGCTAGTTGAGCTCACCCTTTTCTTACATTATTTTCTTTAGGAAATGAGAATATATCTGGGACGAGTCAGGAATGGTGTGATAGCCCAGGATAAGTGGCTATAGTAGTCCTCACTATTCTATGAAATAGTGTGATAATAATTGTAATGAGGACTCCATTGAGTGTGGATATTGTCTAGAAGACAATATTCGTGTTAAAACTCTTCGCTTCGCTTTTGTCCAATTGTATAAAAGAAGTTTGTATTTAAATTTTGTACCATATATTTGGGTGATGTATACCTATTTTTGGGGCATCACAGAAGGTACCGGAGTAGGGGCGGTTCTGGTATCTATTGTGAAAGAACAATATCCCGTGGCTGTCAAGTTGTAGTTTGTCAACACCAATAACACAGCTAAGTATGAAGGTTGTATAATGGGATTGAAACTGGCCCAATCCATATATGTCAAACGGTTGTTAGTCTTTGTGGATTTTGACTTTGTCATCAAGCAAACCACCGGGGCATATCTCACCAAAGAATTGCATTTTCTGCCTTACCATCTGCAGGTTATCAAGATGGCTCTAGAGTTTGAAGAAATAACCTTCATCCATATGCTTCAAAATAGGAATGATTTCATAGATGCACTAGTAACCCTGACTTCCTTAATTAACATATCTGTAAGAAGAAGAATCCCAGATATCAAACTTCCAAGCTAAAAGGAACCAACCTATGGGAATTACATTGGAGAAGTATCAAATTAACTGCCTCCTATAAGATGGCCCTGGTATCAGGATATCAAAGAATATCTTCGAGATGGATCTACATCTGTTGGGGCAAGCCAAGCTGAAAGAAAGAGGATCCATAAAATGGCCATGAAATTCTATTTGAGCGAAGACGCGCTTTAAAAAAGGAATGCAGGAATATGCCTTTTAAGATGTCTGGACAAAGATCAAGACCAAAGACTCATGGATGAAGTCCATGGTGGAGTATGTGTTCCATATATGAGCGATTTTTTTACTTGCCAAGAAGATATTAAGAACGGGGCATTATTAGATTTCACTCAAAGTTGACTGTGACGATCATGTCAGGAGATGATATCATTGCCAAGTCCATGGAAATGTTATCCATACTACTCCAAATGAACTACACAATATAAGCTCCGCGTGGCCCTTTTCAATGTGGGGAATGGACATAATTGGTCCAATAGAACCCAAAGCCAGGAATCGTCATCGATTCATCTTTACCATGATTGATTACTTCACCAAATGGGTAGAAGTGGCCTCTTTTCCCAAAAGTCACCAAAGAGGTAATCATTGGTTTCATCAAAAACAGTATCATATGTCAATATGGACAACCAGAGGTGATCGTATCGGACAATACCAAGAATCTTAACAACTAGATGATGAAGGAATTATGCAGTAAATTCCATATCAAACATCTTAACTCCATCATTTATCGTCGTAAGATGAATGGTGTCGTCGAAGTAGCGTACAAGAATATCAAGGAAATTATGCAAAAGATGTCTGCCAATCATAAGAGATGGCCTAACTTGTTGCCTCTAACTCTGCTAGCATACAGAACGTTAATGCGCACTTCTACTGGCGCTACCCTCTACTCACTGGTCTATGCCATGGAAGCAGTATTCTCCATAGAAGTAAAAATGGAGTCATTAAGAGTGTTAATGGATTCTAAGATGGATGGAGATCAATGGTTGCAAGATTAATATCACCAGCTATCTTTGATAGATGAGAGGAGGGCTGCAGCCATCTTTCATGGTATATTATATCAGCAGAGGATTGCTCGGTCATACAACAAGAAAGTCCGGCTCCAACAATTTAAATAGAATGACTTGGTGTTAAAAAAGATCCTCTCCAATCAAGAACAAATCAAAGGAAAGCTCACCTAGAGTTAGGATGGCCCTTTCATTGTCAAGGAAGTATTGACGGGAGGAGCCCTAAAACTGCAAGAAATGATCAGCGAAGAGTTTTCCCAGCTTATCAACTCAGACACCATGAAGAGGTACTATGTTTGAAATGCTTGCAAACCACCATCCTGGTCTTGAAAAATAAAATAAAAAATCAAATCAAATCAATCAAGTTAATTCGGGTTTACACTATAAAGCATGAACTAGGTAGACCTAATCTCCCCTCATCAATGGGAGTACATAGGCAACCGTCTATGGTGCGGTCTAACCCTTACAAAAAATCACAAAACCTCTTCAATGATTCAATCTTGAACTATGTAGACCTGATCTCTCATCATTGGGAGTACGTAAGCAACCATCTATGGTGCGGTCAAACCAAAAAAAATACTAAAATAGTTCAAACTAAGTTCAAACTCAAATAAACACTTTTCAACTATTTAGGTAAAGCTGGAACTACGAAAGACCTGATCTCCCCTCATCAATAGGAATACGTAGGCAGCCATCTATGGTGTGGTCAAACCAAACAAAAAACCCAAACAAACACTTCTCAAAACCATTCAGGCAAAGCCGAAACTACATACACTACAAGAAAATCAGGCTATAGCGACGGTCGGCGACCGTCGCTATAGATAAAAAGACCGTCGCTATAGGATATAGCGATGGTCGGCGACCGTTGCTATAGAAGCCGTCGCTGAAACCTATAGCGACGGTCTTTTTTCTTATAGCGACGGGTCGAATCGTCGCTAGAAAACTCCACAAAACGCTTGAAGGTTTTTTTACCGATTGGAAGTGGATATACCGACCATGATGATGATCGCCGCTATAGAAGATTTGGTCAGTGAGCTATTAAATGATCGGTGGTGCCGTCGGTATAGGTGAGATTTGGCTATGAGCTATTACGACGGTCGTAGGCCGATCGTCGCTATAAATGATTTGGTCATGAGCTATCTGCGACGGTCGTGGTAGTCGCTATATAAACAGATTTGGTACATGAGAGCTACTGCGACGGTCATGGCCGTCGTTATATCTTCCCCAAATTTTTAAAGAATATGCTGTTTCTATACAATAATTTTTATTTATTTTTACCTGTTAAGAAACATAACCACATTCAACCATCCAATCTGAATATAACATTTACAACTAAAAGAATAAAACAAATAAAGTCTATTAATGTATAATATCATCTAAATATACATAACCATCCAAAATACTGTTACTATGTATCAAAACAATTTTATAACCAACAAAGACATTTAACATATTTTTAGTATCACATCTAACAAATTTTCATCAAAAATAGTGTTACATATAACAAATTTCCAGCGGAGACGTGACATGTCACAGTCCTCTATAGGATTATTTGATCCGCTAATATCACCATTATCTCCTTACATGTATATCGATCCTACAAATTAATTGTCAAGTGAACTTGTTAATCCATAAAAACATAATGATAGCCCCAAAATTTAAGTATAAGTGAAGTGAGAGAGCAACACCGATTGTTGGATTGAGCATTTGAAATGATGAATTCTTCATAAATTCTCATCATAATTGATAATAGTTCATCCACTTTCCTTGCAGTATCATCTCCTTTTTCCGCACCTTTTCAACTCAACTTTTCAATTCTTGATTCTCACGTTGTACCTCATTATTTGTGTCACGAGGCCCCAAGTGTTTGTAGTCATGGCACCAACTCCACCTTGTCAAAGTCTACCATGTCGCTCTGGTCCAAGAACTTGTGCAAGTATATCATTCCGTCTCAGACTACTCGCTGCTTCACCGATCGATTCTCGAGTCTTCTTTAACTCAATAATTTTTTCCCGTGAAAATATATAAAGGCAAATTATACACAACTTAAATATACAAGGCAACTTAAATATACAAGGCAATTCAACATAACTTAAAGAAGAGTAGCAAATAATAGTAGTAATTACATTATGTTATTCTATTATTATTTTTAATCTTGTTCAAAGTAACTTACAAGATATTCTATTCCACTTACTTAAATGTTCCTTCTTTCTATATTGGTTACCTATTTAGACATTGTTCTTGAGATACCATCTTGTATTTAGCTTCACGAGTATTGAAAATTAAAATAATTACACTACAACAATGAGTATTGAATTTTAAAGAGTGAGAGATTGATTTTTCATCATTGCCACATTTCCTTTGCTCTTCCTCATTGGTTTCATACCCCATATGCAAACAACAAACATATAGCTTGAAAATTAAAATAATTACACTAATACAAACTAGAAGAGAAGTAACACTATATTTGTTGAGGTCATGTGATATTGTTTCCCGATATTCTTTTCTACCTATGAAAAAA
Source organism: Panax quinquefolius (assembly GCA_020205615.1). NCBI lineage: Eukaryota > Viridiplantae > Streptophyta > Magnoliopsida > Apiales > Araliaceae > Panax > Panax quinquefolius. The sequence goes on along the minus strand of JAINUW010000142.1, from coordinate 284,972 downwards.
AGTCTTCCTGAGAGTTGTTCATTCCCCGATCTTAGGGGAGAGAATTAGTCCGATAAATGTCAAGTTCATGACATCATATGTTTAGCTAGAACCGCATGTATGGCTATTTTGACTCTACTTATAAGGTTGAGCGTGCATTGCTTTGTCCCATATACAACATGTTCAATGACATTAATTTTAGTGTGTAATATAGTAGGCGGCAACTATTTATGTAGAATCATTCAATTTAATTTATTCATTCGTCTGTGTTTTTATAAAATGAAATGGTCTCTCTATTTATGCTTACTAATTTATTTTGTTGATCTTTTGGGAATTTGATACTCTAGTTTAGTGACTAATTTATTAATGAACAAATTAAAGGTCTATGCTTCTAGGAACATATTAAAGTAGGAAGTTTCTCTTGGTGCCTCCATAATGTGACTTAACTATATTCTTGTAGGGATCACAGTATTTAGAATCTGAAAAGGCCAAGTTTAAATTCATGTAAATGAATGCTCTAAAACAAACTCACACACACATACAGGGATAAAGAGTTAAAAAAACCCATTGTTTGAGGATTGATAAATACGTACCACATTCGAGGATGCTCCGGTAAAAATTGAGTTATCACTTGAGTGTGGATCAGATATACATATCTGCTCGATCAATCTCTTTTTATTTATTTGGTACTATAAATAAAACAAAAATAGTTCATAATTAATAATAATACTCTATTTATAAAAGTCTAATACATGATTAACGATAAAAAATATTGAAATAACATCAAATATTACCAATTCATGCTTCTTTTTTGGAATTGATTTAGTGCCCAATGTATGACCTACCAACAATTTTTTCCGATTTTCACAATTTTTGTTGCTATATCCTCGCATTGTATGTATTTATAAATTAATAATAATATATAACAATAAGTAAGAATTGATAATACATAAATTAGAATAAACACAACCTGTGCATCATCAGTTAGCCAATAATCAACCAACGCAGCCCATTGATTAGGATTTACTCGATCATTGTTGATAGTATTCGCTATCGATTTGGCACTACGGTCACGTGCACAAAATTATTACTCATTAAGTTAGACTTCCAATCTCTCCACCTATTGTTCATGATAGTCATCAGTTTTCTCTTAGCATTGGGGTGATCTGTGGTAAATCGTTTCTACAACAAACAAATTTACACATATATTAGTTTGTTTCAATGTGCTTAATGTCAAATTCTATAAAATGGTATGATTAATAACCTGAATTTCATCCTAAGCCCTTGTCGTATGTTAGCCTCTCATCATATTTGGACCATGTTGAGTACTTATTGGAAAAAATTCTCCATTCATGAAAGCAAGACACCTTAGAAAAGTGGTTAACTTATTGGCCTCTCCCCAACAGTTGACCATTTGCATCATAAATTACTTTCTTGGGTGCATCGATATTTGACCATAATTTTGCTCCCATCGTTGGTCCACGCTTCCTCTTAGGTCGAGAACCTAAAAGAGAGAAAGAATCAAGATATATGAACTAAACAAAACTAAAATATAACATGAGGAACAACTTTCAAATGGTATACATAGATATATCAAGATATTGAAGTTTGGATTCCATTTTGCAACTATCAAACCAAGTTAATTCTCATGACAATGCAAGTATAAGTGTAGATATATTGGTACCTTCAACATTCTCATGAATACTTTCCTCCTCTACATGTGGTTCATCTAAGCATGGATCTCATTATCATTAATTTTTGCCCATTGGAACAGATTAGCACGAGATCTAGACGCTCTATTAGAAGCCATTAAAGCAACCTGAGAAACAAAAATATGAATGTGACACTCAGTAAGAAAAGTTATTAGTTAAATCTAATGAACAAGTGAGAGCTTTCCACGGTTATTAGTTAAATCAAACTAAGTCCCCAAAATTAACAAATACATCCAAATGAAATACATCCGAAAATAAGTTGGCTAGCTAATACGAAATTTGTAGACACCAAGGTGGGGCGGGAGGCGGCAGTAGTCCATTTAATTTCCAGTTTAGTCCAATTTGATCTTCAAATCTACTTACATTGAAATGTTGACAAAGAAGTGTGTTTAAAACACTAATAAGATGATGTAGAAAACAAAGTAAAAGCTATACTACATCTTTTGATATTTGCTAGATATTTGCTAATAGTCTAGATATTTGCTAATAGTACAAGGAGCACCAAGATATAATATCAAAACGGATCTATCAAAGTGTAAAGGTTTCTCTTTTTGGAAAAATGGAAAAAGTGTAAAAATAGATCTATCAATTGTGATGTTTATCCTCTTCATTCTTCGTCATCTTCATTTTCCTCACTATCACCCTCCTCTTCATCTTCGGACCCTCATCTTCTCCTTCATCTTCATCTTCGCCTTCGTCTTCGCTCTTCGTCTCCATTCTCATCTTCATTTTCATCAACAATATGTTCAATCATTCGTCTTTTGAAACGAGATGTATCAATTTGAGATCCTAGTTTTCGCTTACTTTCCTGGTCTTTTTCGTCCATTTTCAACTAATTCAAAGATCAACGCCATTCCTAACCCAATTTATGTTTTCAATATCAACTTCATAATCGGAGTGATGAATTCTTCATTGGTATTGGGTAAATCGTCACTATCGAATCTACTTCAAAGATCTTCACATAAATCTCTCGGCTTTGTTCAGATAACCACACGCCAAATTGTTATCCCTTTGATCATCAACATAAAATATTTGTTTAACTTGAGCGGCATTACAAAGGGCTCATCGGTTGAACCAAACTTTTGATGATTTACAAGCGTGAAGCCATAGTCATCAATTTTGACCCCTCTATCACGTGCTAAAAGCGTCATACCACTTACATTTGAATAGAACAACTTTGCGGATCCATAATAATCTAATTCAACAACATCTTCCAAAATACCAAAGTATTCAACTACATCTTCCTTAGGATTTCGATCTCTAGCGATGAATATCCACGAGTAGTTGCTACCACATATACCCCACTATTCTGCGTTCTCCTCTTACTCTCACAACTTGTCGAATGGAATCGATACCCATTTACCAAATAACCATCTCCTCTCTCACGCCTATCAAATTTGGGCCAAATGCAAGAGCTTGAACTTCCTTTGAAGCATCGTTATTCATAGTTGCCATCTACAAAATGGTAGCGATATAAGCAAATTCCATCCATTTATTATTAATAACCATTACAAAATTTTGCATAAAATTACGCTCAAATAATGTAGTACTTACATAATTCTTAAACCATTCAGAAATTCCTTTTTCTTAGCATTGTCAATTTCCTCAAGGGTTTTGCTTACGCTTTCCACGTCGCAACATATATGAATCTTGCCAAATACTACAAATAAATAAACAAATTAAACAAATTTTTTTGGTCATAGCTAGTCAAGCTAACATAAGTTATTAATATTTCAACAATAAATGTCATTCTTTATTTACTCACCTTAGATATGACTCAACCTCTCAGACAATTAAATAGCACATACAGTGTGCACTCTCGACATCATCGCTACATAGAGTACAAACTTTTGGGACATTAAGAAATCGACATGTTTCTAAATACAGAGAGAATCTCTTTTCTTTGTTCATATCCAGCTTCATTTCTTCCAACTCGTTTCCATGCAGCATTGTTTTGACTCAAATATCTTGAGCAAAATGTAGCACATTCTTCAGCAATATACCCTTCTACAATTGACCCTTCTGGACGACTTCTATTGCGAATATACCCTTTTAACTTGCCCATGTATCTTTCAAAAGCCCACATTTGTCGATATTTAACATTTCCACTATCTTCGCCTCTTCAAATGAGGTGGACACACAAATGAACCATTATATCAAAGAAAGCGGGAGGAAACACCATCTCAAGCTTGCAAAGTATTAACGAATTTTTTTTTGTTCAACCGCTTCATAATCTTCCGATGTGTTATAGTTGGAACATAATTCTCTCAAGTAGTTATAAAGTTCAATTATTGTTGAAAGCGTATATGTCTAGGCAAGTTCAATACATCGTATTGCTATTGGAAGTAATTGTTGCATTAAAATATACGCGGTCGTGACTTTTAAGACCTGAGATCTTGCCCCCTTCAAATTGATGCAACGTGAAATATTTGAAGCATATCCATCAGGTACCTTAACATTTTTCAACACTTGCAAGAAATCATGTCTTTCTTTCTTAGACATTGAGTAGCTTGCAGCCGGAAAAAAAGGTACTTTGAATTGCTTGCTTGCACGGGTATTGGATGGAGCTCTCTTCTTATACCCATTTTCATCAAGTCCAATCGTGCTTTTTTAAATTATCTTTTGACTTTCCTTGCACACTCAACAATGTCCCAATCAAAGCTATCACAAATGTTTTTTGGCAATGTGCATTCCATCTAGATTGTGGCGCAACAAAAGGTATCCGCCAATATGGCAATTCAAAGAAAATAGATTTCTTCCTCCAATTATGTTTTTGAGTCATGGGGAATGGTCTTCGTATAGTGGGTGTCTTTCCAAAAGTGACATTAATAGCATTAACTTGTTCAAGAATATCAAATCTGATGGCACCACCGAGCTTCACTATGGTCACATTCTCCGTTAAATCTTCGTGTATCAAACCTATAACTATGACCCGACTCCAGAAAACAACGATGCCCGATATAACATTCCTTACTTTGCAATCTACAAGAATTAGTGTTCATTTGACATGATGGACAAGCTAACTTACCTTTAGTACTCCAACCGCATAACATAGCAAGAGTCGGAAAATCACTAATTGTCCACAACAAAGGTCGCACGCATTTTTGGAACTTTGTACCATTAGATGCATCATACGCTTCAACCCCATTACTCCATAGTATCTTCAACTCCTCAATTAAAGGTTGCATATACACGTCAATATCATTACATGGAGAGTTTGGACCGGTATTAACAATGGCATGATAAAATACTCCCGCTTCATACACATCCATGGTGGTAAGTTATATACAACAATTGTCACCGCCATATACTATACTTGCATGACCCATGGGTAAAGGACTCATGCCATCGATGGACGATCAATCCGAGTCTTACATTTCGATGTTCTTGAGAGAATGTAGGGTACATTGTATCCAAATGCTTCCAAGTCAGCAGAGTCACCGGATGACGATTCACTCCATCTTTCCGTCGCTTTTACGTGATGCCACGTCATGTATTTTGCGCGGTTTCTATGAGACATAAATAGCCTCTGCAATCTCGAATTAACGCTAAATAACGTAATTGCTTCACGACTACTTTGCTCCTCTTAGTTTTTGTATCTATTTGTGTCTTCTCCGATACAACCATCTCGATTACCTTCCATCTCGATGATTTGCAAACCGTCTAAGACTCTAATTTTTCATTCTCCTCCAAAAGAGCATACAATCATTCTCGCATGCATCAATCTTCTCATAACCAAACCCTAAATTTCCAACCATTTTCTTCATTTCATAAAAATTATCGTGCAAGTTTGTAAATGATGGAAATGATGACTTGAACTTACTGAAGCAATCCATCAAAGGACACATCATCACCATTTGCTAACATTTTTATGATTGAAAAGCCATACAACGAATGAAAGGATCGCCTCATTTTCACATCCAGGATATAAAGGTTGATTGGCCTCGACATGTACTTTTGGTATTTTGAAGCTTCAAATTAGCGAATCTACACCGTGATCCCTAAATATATCATTTACCATCTCGTGCATACGATGCTCATCTTCTGATTGTGATGGTTCTTCGTGAACATCATCATTACTCACATCCCCGACAATCACATCTTCCCTTGATGCACCCAATTCGTGTAGCCAAACATAAATCCATCACAAATCAAATGTTCACGAATAGTAGCTCGAATCTGCATCGGTATTTACATTTACATTCCTACACGGGCAAGGAATTCTTCCCATACCATGCCCACTTTTTCAAAACCAAAGTCCGAGAATATCTCTATGCCTCGCAAGATATTCTCTAGAATATCTTGGTAATTCCATCCACATCTTATCCATAATATTATGTCCCTAAATCAAATTGAACAACCATCGAATGATATTGCATATAGAAATCTATGCGCCAACCAAACTCCCGTTCACTCAAACAAAACAAAAAGGTGTATATATGTAAGATTTATGCCAAGTCCCTTCCCACCACTCGATATTCATATAATTGCTCCTCCTCCCTAAATTTACCACACATGCATTATTATATAATTAAATCGGGGTTTCATGATTTTAGCCCTCTATAACCATATATATGCTCTAGTACCAAATTCTACTAATATACAAGGTCGCAATTACCAAAGAAAAAAAAATGCAAAGTATATATGTAGCTTAATTAATTACTTGAGCATTATGGCAGCTGGCAACCCCAACCCGGGAACCACAGAAAAGTATATGCAAATCCATCGATCCAACCCGACAACCACATAAAAATTTTCTTCACATCCTTCAACTTCTTCTTCTTCTTCTTCTTCTTGTTCACATTAATGAACTAATCCTCTTTAATTTCAATTCAATTATATTCTATCTCCTCAACTTAATTCTCATCATCATATCCCTAGAAACAAAATCTATCTGCAAACCAAACCTACTTGCCACAAATTTCTCTCCTTTGCCAAAACTTTCTTAATTACACTTCTAATTTCCGTGATTAGCTAGTTCATATACATACATTAATTCCCTAGAAAAAGCATATATACCAGACTCAAGCATATAACCTGTGCATCATCAGTTAGCTGAAACGAATGTTCACTGTGAAAACTTTAGAATGCAAAACAAATTTTGAAATACTAGAAATAGTAGGAACAAGATGAAGAAGAATGACTTTATTTATATCATTTATTTTCCAAACTACATGATACAATGAGCACATAGTACATCTTAGCCATGATTGATTTCGAGTCAGACTTGTATTAGGTATTGGTTAAAATCTCAGATCAGAAACATTATTCTTCTCTTCATATTCTTCTTCTACTTACTAATTATTTCTACTTACTAATTATAAGCCGACCCATCATTAACAGATCATGGAATGTCCATCTCCAGGTAAAGAATCGAAGGAACTTTTGTTCCCTTTGGCCACCGCAATCCTCTGAGAGGAACAGCAGCAACCCTTGCATTCCATGGCCAATCCCAGAACCATGAAACACCCCACAGAAGGTTGTCCCAAAATTAGTAAATTTAGGGCTTGTTAGAGGGATGGGAGAAATAGAGGAAATCATAACAACTAAGGGGTAAATAAAATTAAAAACCTAAAGAATGATATTATACCTGCTTTAAACAGCCAGTCAATATGATCCTTTCAAGCCGGACGGAGAGATGGAGTGAGACGAAGTTCGGCGGACACTCGATCTTGTGTTTCCTGCTCAAACAACCAGTCAATATTATCCTTCCAAGCCGGACGGAGTGAGATGGAGTGAGAATACTGAAGAAGAGATGTAGAGTGAGTGAGATTCAGTGACTAAGATCGAGCGACTGAGAGAGAGTTTGGTTTGGGGGAAAGAACAATACTGATAAAACGCCCCCTTTGTGACCCTCGTTAAAATCCCAAAAAAAAGACCTATACCGACGGCCATATTGTGACCCTCGGAATAGAATACCTTCAGAGGCTTATAGAGAGGCGATACGGATCGTGCTATATATATATATATTGCTACGGTTACGCCTCGAAGCTATACTTCGTCGCCATATCTTGATTTTCTAGTAGTGATAAGTCCTGATCTCTCATCCAAGGGAGTACGTTGACAACCATATATGGTGCAGTCAAACCTTCAAAAAGAAAGCCAAACAGTTTGCCTAAACCTTGCTAATATCAAAGACCAATATCACGACACCAAAAGCTGGTTCACTAGAAAAGCCCAAAGATCAACGACCCATTCTGGATGATCCTAGGACATCTCAATGTCAATCCATCAAGGAGAAGTTTAGGACACATCAAGTTGACAAGTCATAAAGAAAATGGAAACTATCAAGAAACTAACAAGACATATCTAAAAGGGAAATGAATCAAAATATATTTTCTTTCCATATAATACTGTTTGATATATACAATGTATCATGTGCATGACAAAAATGGCTAACCTAGTCTATGCAGGAAAATAAAATAGAGACTATAAACCCGCAGATAAATGAGCCAACAAGTCCAACATAGCATCCCTCTCTAAAGATGGAGGTAAATCTATAAGCTCCTACCATAAGGTCTCTATGCGAGCCATAAGATCCATAACCATCTGCATAGTGCTACCATGATCTTCTATGAATGCACTCATATATGCATGAATGCTAGCCATGTAGGATCTAAGTGCGGTACTATAAGAAGTAGAAGTGTCTCGGGTAGCTTGAGCCTTATCCCACTCAACAAAAGCAGCATCCCGAGCCGCTTGAACCTCATCCTGCTTAATAAAAGCTGCATCTCGAGTAGGTCAAGCATCATCTCGCTTATTAAAATCAGCATCTAGGCCAGAAATGGCTGTCAACATTAGGGCCCTAGCCTGATCCCTCTAAAATGTTATAAGATGTAGCCTATGCTCTAAATACTATATAAGAGGTGTAGCAGGATGGCTAGGGGTGTCACTGACCAAAGTTGTTGTCAAACCAGTAAATAACTCGTCCTTGGTAGGAGAAGCAGGGTCCTCCATAGGCTCCTCATCAGAATCAATACTCAGCTTTGAGTGAACAACCATAGCCAATGCAATATCTACTTCAAACATGCAGAATACTCTACAGATTAACCTGGATGACTAGTCAACAAATCAGCCCTCTCTCGACGAGTCCAATAATCATAAATCCTGGTCAAATCATCTGTCGACAAAAGTTGAGTTGATAATTACTGACCCAATTCCCCATTAAAAGAGTGAATATCCTGAAACTGATCAAACTGTCCCATGACAGCCAGTGGATGATACGTGGTCACCCATCTCAAACCAGCCAGGGGTAGATAGTCTATGCCAACTACATGAGTAATAAAGCTATAAGGAGAGCTGAGTCCTAAACAAGGTAAGATAGCAAATGGATTCTCAATCGCTATCAGAAAAGCCAACCAGGATGTTGCATCTGTATACTCAATCTGCCGAAAAGAATAAGACATAGATATCTCATTAGTACAGTAGTACCCATAATGTCTAATGGTGTCGATCGATCTAAAATATGTCATAAACAACACATACAACAAGAAGACACTCCCCCTGAAAAACCCCATAAGATGGGTATGGAAAAATATGGCTGACCTCAAGTTCTCTGCCAATATCATGGGCAAGATAGTGCAACCCTCCCTGAGAACACGTGTGATGCCCCCAAATCCAGGTACTTTCAACCCATGGATATGGTTCTATACAGTACTCATCACAATACATTCATTCCATTGAACAACATCAAAATGAACATAATTACTACATTCTTATTACAATAATAATAATAATAATAGTTCCTTTCCCAAGTTTTGAAACTGATACATTCTTTGTTTATCATATTATGGTTCTTACAAACATACTAGACTATTACAGGATAATCTACTTATCCATCTTAGCTTTGCCTTTATCCCTACTGGAATCATCAGTTCTTTCGGCCTTAGCTAGAATCATATAATTCAAGAAAGAAGTGAGCATAACTAGCTCAGCAAGTCTAGCAAGAGATAATATAAATACCACATCGAGAATTATATGATTATCTTCAATAACTGAACAAGTATTTACGAAGTACTAAGAAACATTGACTAGCACTTCTCATGTTATAACCGAAAAATTCATAAAATCTTGAATGATTAGAATAAAGGTTAAAGAATAAAACTTAGATGAGAATTTGAGGATTTATTTAAAATTTTCAAGTAAAACCTATATGGTTTGCTATTCGAATGAGAATAGAGAAAATATGGGTTATAAAATTCCTAAACCCTAGAAATGAATTAATATGTACTTGAAGGATTGTCAAGAATAAGGTATTACGATACCTGTAAATTCGATGTAAACTGAATAGTGTAAGAAATATTATATAAGTACATATGAAAATTTTCTTAAGGTGATAAGATTTCATATGAAGGGATGTTATGAGATTAAACGAATATGAGTATATGTATAGAAATATATATATCTATATATATATATATACCTAGTAAGGTGCTATATATATTTTAGCAAGAGGAATGATGAATTAAGTTAATGATATAAGGATCAAGATAAGACTATGTTAGTAATTAACATAGCTTGAACGTTGGCCTTGACTGGAAAATAAGAATTTGAATAAGTATAAAGTCATTAGTTAATACGATTAGCAATAAGAAGGGAGTAATTTAAAACTCAAAATTTGAGTTAGAGATAGAATTTTGAAGCATGGACTGCTCGATTGCGTCCGGAACATCAAGTTTAGTTAGAATGGACAGTAAACACAAAATGTGTAAAGGTTGACTTTTGATCAAAGTTAACAGTTGACTTTTTATGGAGAAAAGTAAAAATTAGTGTGAGAAGTGAAATATGTTATGATTATGTGAATTATGTATATGATTAAATAAATATACATTATATAATGTGAATACATTTATTTTGTATATAAAAGTGAATTAAGAATTAGGTTACGTAACCTAATATATATATATATATATATATATATATATATATATATATATTAGGTGTGATAATTAAATAACCTAAGAGGTTATAGTATGGGAGAATATTAGTATATAAATATATATACTAACATTAAGAGATTTATTTTATATATCTCAAATAATTAATGTTATAACCAAAGTTTAATTGAAAGTCATGTAATTAAAGATATATGAGTAAGGAATTTATTTACAAAGGTGTAGTGGAACCCTAATTAAATGATAAGGGTAGAATGGAATAGAATTAAAAGTAATGGACTATAATAAGGTCATAACCGAAGAATTTAAATAGAGTCCAAGAGAATTAGATTTAATGGACTAAGGAGGTTATATTATTTTAAACAAGTCCAATTAATTAATTAAGCATCTGATTTGTGGATAAAGTGATTAAGGGCGATTAAATTGTTAATCTAGCCCAATATATTATGTGTGGGACAAGTATTATAATCGCCCAATTAAATTTTGGGTGGAAGCCCAAATGTATTTTGCTAGTAAGCAAAATAATAAAAGTACAAGCCCAATAGAATTTAATTAATAAGTGGCCCAATTTTTTACCCATTTAAGCAGAGACTATTTAGTTATTTGTTAAGTAAATTAACAATTAAAATAAAATAAGATTTGGATAATAAGAGGCCACATGTGTATAATAGGAACATATTGTAAAAATTTCATAATTTTTGGAGTTAATCTCGATTTATGAAATATCTGTGAAAATTTGGCTATTATGGACTATTTAAATATAGTAAATCAATTTTAAAAATTCCGAGAGAAATATATGTTTAATATGGGGCTATATTCTGCTAAATACCAGAAATGAAAATTTTTGGAATTGATTTGGTATTTTTCATCTAAATGATGATAAATGGATTTAAATAATTATATAATGTCCAAAAATATGAAAAATACGATTTATGACTTGAGACCCTTAAGCATTATTTATGTAGATTTGTGACGAAGGTTTTGGGTCGGGTCTGAGGTTTTATGAAGTTTATGGCATTTTAGAATGCTTAAACAAGTTAATTAATAAAAGGAAAACAATTGTAAATTAATGTGATTAATGACTTAAATTATTTTTATATGACTAATAATATTGGATTAAGATATTATTAGTAGTATTTGACTAGAATGTTATTAAAAGGTTAATAACCATAGCGTAAAATATTATTACATAATTAATAATATTCGACGGGAGATTAAAATAAGAGATTTATGTTATTTTTCAATGTAGTTGTTGAATTTGATATTGAATGAACTATATTATGTGTATGATCTGCTAAAATAGGAATCAAGGTTACTGAATTTGATTTCGTTGCTAAAATTGAATTCAATCTGCTAAAGTGATTTTGGTCTGCTGAAATAGTGATTTCAGGATACTGAAATGAAATCCGACTTACTGAAATGGTATTTTGGTTTACTAAAATGTTATCTAATTTACGAAGATAATATATAAAAGGTAAAACTTATAAGTATAAGTTATGTCATGATGAAAAGATTATCAAAGCATAATGATAATACTAAGGCTATAATGTAATGTCTAATACTTAACTATGTTAGACAATTTAATATAAGATGATGAGTTAACAAGTATGTTATGCTAATTGAAAGATCAATCTTATAACTGATAGGTCTTTTCAATAAGGACGTTAACTTAGATTGTGTAGCAGTAATCAACGGTTTAGGCAAGTTTCCTTAACTCAAACTCGAGTTATATTACTAAGCATGTTAGTGAATGATTATTGATGATTATTCACGTCTGTACTGATTATTGATTCGCACTTAGTGCATGTTGCATATGTTCATCAGGTATGAAAGGCTGATCACCTTCATTACCATAAGGTTCGGTTAAAATGTTCATGGTCAAAAATTATTGATTCAGTCATGCAATTATTAACATTTGATTCATGTTATTTCACAATTATTACATTTTTGAAAACTTGAAAGCTTATTCGTTCTTTTCAATCATTATATATCATCAATTAAATTTAAACTTGCTGGGCAAAATTGTTGCTCACCCTTGCTATATCATGATAAAATTTTCAGATTAAGATGAAAGCTTGAATAAGGACAGAGGCAAAGGCAAAGTGCAAGATTTAATTATGGTGCAGTTAGATCTATTAAATTTTCTGAAGAAAATATCAATGTAAACCTTTTTAGATATTGAAGGTATGTATTTAGTTAAGGTTGTAGACCTTGGGAATGATGTGTAAAAGTTTAATGTATAAACAATTTATATTTATATCTTCAGCAATAGTTATAAAAATGATGTACCAGATCTGAGGTAAATAGTATCCGGATTTGGGGGCGTCACATCTCATTTCATAAAGACAATTCCAAAGTATATATAATAGCTTAGGAATTCTGAATTGGTCGAAAGACCATGAACATTCTCTTTTGGTTTTCATTCATGAAAAAGGACAACCCGACATTAAGTCTGAAATTCTTATATATCTTACGAGCACTTCTAGGTGATCAGCCTATAGTACTCTATGTTGATCAACATTCATCCATTAAACGTGTTTACGTTTAAGTTTTGGCAACCTCACGTGCCCATCGAATAATCGATGAAAATACATTTGTTTGCTCATATACAAACTTACCTTGAATCCGTACCAAATACTTGGCATAACATAGCATTAGCAATTCTATATCAAAAGACTTGTTAAACAAATCAATTTAACTCTTAAGAATAGTCTAGCCGAGTTAAAGCTGGCATCGACCCTTTCGTAAAACAATTCATGTATTTCATAACATGAATCACAGAAACTTGGCTAACTCAAAGGTTAGACAAACGTTAAGAAAACTTGCCTTCAAGGTCTTCAAACAAAAATATTGAACAGTTCTTAATCTTTAAAGTATCTACATGATATATTCACATAGCACACTGTAATTAGCTACTAAACAATCTTATCACATTATTTTTACCAACTTCTTTATCTTTTATGTCTTAATTAAATTTATTTCATTAATAAATGTCTATTCGACTTACTATTCTTCATTACGGCTTATTAACATTCTTACATTTCTTATTTACTATTCAATGACCTTCGGATAACTACCAAAAGTAATTGCATATGACTCACCTATCCATACCTTACATTCTTCGTTTAATCTTTATTAAACAATGTTCAAGTTCCTAATATCATCACTACATAAGTGATTTAAGATTGTTCTTACCATGTATATTAAGTACATACATGCTCCACTATTGGTTTACAACCAATTGGGATTAAAAAACTAACTTAGTCAACAAAATCCCACTACCTGTATATGCGCCATTACCATACTGTGACACACTATTGGCGTTAATGCCATACGCCTACTACTAACAAAGACTAAGGTTGGTCTATTTCATTGCATATGCACATGAGATCTCTTTATAATAGTGGCACTACGGCGCCACTCTCCAGTAGCTATTCTTCATATTCCCGGCGCTATGGCGTGACAAAACAAGCTTGGGGTGGCGCTGCGGCGCCCACCCTGAGCCCTTGAATTTTTTTCAAATTTTAACTATGATTCTTCCCTGACTCATAAATTAGTCATTTTAAGTAGGAATTTGCTCGTTTAATAGCCGTTTTCTTACACGTAACATATACTTTGATTTCATCCAAACAAAAATAGTTTTTAAATCTGTTAACGATGAATTCACTATTAACGTCCTAATAACGCATTTATTAAACGTTATTAAGCGTTCATAGCTCGTTTTCTTCGTTATAAGTCAGAATTCAACCGTTCTTGAGTCCACGACTCTTGAATACGTTATAATATGTTATGCCAACCAAAACTAGGGTTTCCAAACTAAACATCATGTTTTGACTACTAATCCGAAATTATACGATTTCAACGTTTAACGTCTAATTTCGTAAAATTCGTCATAACTTCGTTACTCGTGTTTTATATGCCAAATAAAATGGAACCATTCCATTGATTCATTGTCTATATCCTAACCAAGAAATATTCACATACCCTATAAATGATGGTTTTCAATTTGTCCATCAACAACCAAATCAACGTTCAATGATTTCTTTGGTTTAAACTTACTTAAACACTTGCGATTTCTACTTAAACATGGCTTGTAAATATTTAATTCACTATTAGCCATCCTTATTCCTTCGGAAGAAACATGCTCCACCAATTTATGATGCTCTACAAAAAATAAATTTAAACGAATCAAAAACTAAGGTTTTACGAGTTATTACCTTTACGTTTTTTGCGTTCTTGCTAAAAACTCTTATGATTTGCTTCAATCTCACTTGATTACTTGTTTCTAGCTCTTTTCTCTCTCTTAAATATGTTGGTTAATGTTTGTAAACAAAAAAGTGAACTAGCTAAGCTTTCTTATTTAGGAAATTCAAATGGAGGGCAAAATGATCTTTTGGTAACCTCCTTACTATTCACACCTCCACAACAACTTAGCCACCAAGTAAACACTTTACTTGGCCACCAAGTGGCTGGACCACATGTCTTGTGGTCCCACCCCATGGGTTTTACCCATTCGGTGACCCATCGGTTCGATCCACGGTTCGGTTTCTTGTATTGGGCTTGATTTAACCTAACATCGGGCCTTAATAATACTCAATCTTGGTCTTCATTTCACAAAACATTGGGCTTGACATAATCCAAGTCCAATTGCATTCTACAAAGTGTGACGACCCAAGAATTTAGACAATTTAATAAAAACTTAAAATATGGATTAAAGGTTATATAATAGACTTAGACAGAAAATGAGTGAATGGATTTGAGTTTTTTGGGAAGGAATTTTGTGAATTTAATTTTTTTTTTGTGAAGGCTTACAATATTAAGTTTAGAAAGATATATGTTATGTGTGTATGTGGTTGTATGTGTAAAAAATGTGGTTAAGGGTCAAGGGTAAACCAGATAAATTATATTAGTATCCAAACCCTAATATTATATAAAGAACAACGACGTTCAGTTAGAAAACCATATCGATATGATAAAATCCCTAATATCGGCTCTAGAAACCCTAATTTTAGTTCTGGGAATCCAAAACCCGAATTAGGATTGTTAAAACCCTAATTTGGGATCTCAAAGGCTTAAGAGATTATGATTATAAGATTTATTAGGGTAAAAACCTAAAAAAATTAGTTAAAAAACCCTAATTTCAAAATTTGAAACCCTAATTATTCCGTTAGAAACCCTAATGTACAATTATGGAGCCTAAATTCTAAATTATCAATTTTAATTAAGAAATATTAATCCTAATTAGTGAGCTTGAATGTGGTTAGTAAATTTTAATGTAATTAGAAAATACTAAATATAAATTAGAAAGCTTAATTTTTAATTTTTAAAACCCTCATTTGGAAATCCTAGAAATAATTTGTAAAACCTTAGGTTTAAACCCTAAGGGTTAAACCCTGAGAGTTAAACCCTAAGGGTTGGATCAAATGTCAATTTCGCCATTAAAATGGTGAGGAAAATGACCAAAATGCCATTTATCACATTCTTTAATTAGGAAGTGTGTAGATCTTGCCATATTTTGGGTAGTTTACCAACTAAAGTTATTCACATGTGCTATATATCAAATATATCAGCCAATTTGCTAGACCAATTGCATTGCTTCATAGAATAAATAGATTAAAGAGAGAGAAATGCCCACTTTATCTCTCATTTTTCCATAACTCTTCTCTCTCTAAAATCCAAAAATAGAGAGAGAGAGAGAGAGAGAGTGAAAAGATAAGTCGGGTTCAAGCTTTAGCCTTCCAAGATCAGTTCATGGTGGTCAGAATCTAGATCAAGCTTTAAAAGAGGTATAAACCCTAAAAATTTCTAAATCTTGTGATCTTATGTTAGATGTTGTCATTTAGTGTTTAGAACAGTGTTAGATGGTGTCAATTAGTGATCTGGGTTGTTACTTCTTAGATCAATATCAACCAGATGCACGAAAATCAAATTTTTGAAACTGATCATGAACCCTAGTTTTGTGCTCTGACAAGCAAATGTCAGAGCTTCTAGATCTGTGTGTGTTTGATGATATAGGTGTTTAGAGTTATAGATCTGTTCTATGTTGTATGGGTTTCGATATGAAACTTGAATCAAGCCCAGATCATGTTTATATTTCAAGTTATTAAGGGTCAAAGTTAAGGCCGACCTTACCATTTACTAACTGCTTCGGATAACCAAGATTACCCAAAAAATTCTGACAGCGTTTTTGCAGGCCTTTTGTGATGACCCGAGAATTTAGAAAAATAATTAAATCTTAAATGATGCATTAAAGGTTAAATAATAAACCTAGACAGAAAATAAGTTAATGGATTTGGCATTTTTGAAGGATTTTATGGATTTAAATTTTTTGTGGTGAATTATTCAGGATTAAGTATAGAAGTGTATATGTTCTGTGTATATGGTCATGTATGTGTACAGAATGTGGTTAAGGGAGAATGGTTGACTAGAAAAACTATATCTGTGACAAACGCGAAGTATATATTAAAAACGTCAACGTTCAATTAGAAAATTCTTACGTCTGATAAGAAACCCTAGAAACCGGTTCTGGAAACTCTAATTTCAGTTCCGGAAATCTGAAACCCTAATTCGGAATATGAAACCCTAATTTGAGAATTCAAAGGCTAAATGTAATGATTTAAGTATTTATGATTATAAATATAATTAGGGATAACCCTAATTGACTATTTAGAAAACCCTAATTATTAGGTTACAAACCCTAATGCCCATTTTGGGAAAAACCTAATTATTATAAAAAAAATTAATTAGGAAATATTAATCCCAATTAGCAAGCTTGAATTATGATTAGAAAATTTTAATATAATTAGAGAATTCTAATTATAATTAAGTAATGTTAATTTTCTATTTTGAAAACCTAATTTTGGAAATCTTAGAAATTAATTTGCAAAAAATCTAAGGGTTAAACCCTAAACCCAAAGTGGTTAAACCCTAAACCCCAAGGGTTAAACCCTAAACCCTAACGGTTAGGCAAATGACTAGTATGCCGTTAAAATTACATGTCCAATGTCCAAAATACCCTTTACTTAGTTGTTAAGAAAAGAGATTTGCAGGATCTAGTGAGTCATCACTTAAGGCTTATCCAATGTCCTGCAAATCTATACCAAATTTGACCTAAAATGCCACCTAGTAACTTATACATACATTGTATCTAAGTTTAAAGAAATGAAGAGAGAGAAAGTTCACAAATTTTGCTCATTTGCTATCAAACTCTCAACTAACTCCTTCTCTCTCTAGACCAACGAAATTACTTAGTGATTCAGTCTTTAGTATGATCCATAGCATCCCAAGATTAGATCACGGTGATCAGAATCAAGATCAAAACCTAAAAGGTATAAAAACCCTAAATTTTACAAATCCTTAAAGATTTTTGTTAATGTTATGATTTGTTGTTTAAATTTGTGTTAGAGGGTGTTAATAAGTGATCTGGGTTGTTAGATCAATGATCTATAACATCTAGATGCACGATTTTGAAGTTTTTAGAAATCTGTGTCAGGAATAAGCATGTGAATGATATTCCTATCTACATATGATTTGATTATGATATATATGAAAGAATATGCAAGTATGCCTACATTAAGAAAAGTTGTAAAGTCCTTTGATAGATAATAGAAACATATGTACAAGGACTTAGAATGAATTGATCAAATATGTTAGGTTGATCCTACATTAGCAAAACAGCTTTGTAAAGTCCTTAAAAAATGATGTACAAGGATTATAAATATAGAAAGATCAAGCATGTTAGGTTGATCTTATTATGTAATAGATAGGCTTGTTTGATCATCGAGCACTGTACCAGAAATAGTAGTCTGCTAGGAGAGTTAGGGAAAACTCGAGAGCTATCAAGGCCGAATCGTAGTCTGCAAGATAGTAGATCTCGGAGTTCGTAGACTGCCAGGAGAGACGAGGAAGGATCATAATGTGTCGAGGAGAACTTCCTCAGAGCCGTAGTCTACTGAGGAAGTCATGTTCAAAATCGTAGAGACACTTCCTACGAGCCGTAATCGAGCATCTTCCGGTTAAGTAAAGAATCGTAGACTACACTCGTAGTCGTAGAGTCTCTCGATCATATCGAGGCGCGAGATCGTGGTCGAGCAAGATCGGATGAAGACAACAAGCACAACGACATAAATCGTAGAGTATCAAGATCTGATCTCAGAGTTGTAGTGTATGCTGTGATAGTCAAGTCAATCGTAAGGTTTAGTCTCGAGACTAAAAATGGATGTGCTCACAACGCCAAGGTAGAATCATAGAGCAAATAAATACGATTCTCAACAAATGAGCACTACCGAATATCCAAAGGAATGAAGCCTCTGGTTGATCATCAGAAAAATACATCCCACCTAAAGGAAGCCAGAGAGCACTCAACGAATGGCATGAAAGCTAACAGAAGATATAAGTATCAACCAAATCTGCATCCAGATTGAGTTGTGAATCCATTCGAGATGAAGTCTTCCACAAGATGATCATAAGAAGACTTCAATAGCTGACTAAGGAAAGTCAGCAGATGCAATAGCTATCAAGTGGTAAGATGACAATGATCTTGGAAGAAACCAGGATCGTAGTGTTTTCCAAACTAAGAAAGAACTGATGGAGTGTACCGAGAGATACTGGTTAGCTTCTGAAGAACAAGGCTAAAGTGATTAAGCATTGGGTCAGTCCATTGATGATAAGTGAACGGGAGATCACAAAGAGAAAGTGAGCTAGACACGCCACAAATCTAAAGCGTCTTGCTATTCAGAAGGGGTCAGAGCAAGGAGTTAAGCCATCAGTATCTGAGAGCAGCCGAAGAAAACAAGAAGTGTTGAAGCACTGCACAATAGAAGGAAGAGGTGTTCTACACTGAAAATTAAGTGAACACTCTTCAAGATCGTAGTGTTATCTCTGCCTGTCAACTAGACACTACGATCAGGTCAAAGAAGATGTGCATCAGAATTGTAGAGTTCAAACAACTAACGACCCATGAATGTAGACAATTTAATAAAATCTTTAAATATGGATTAAAGGTTATATAATAGACTTAGGCAGAAAATGAGTGAATGGATTTGACTTTTTTGGGACGGAATTTTGTGAATTTAATTTTTTTTGTGAAGTCTTACAATATTAAGTGTAGAAAGGTATATGTTATGTGTGTATGTGGTTGTATGTGTAAATAATTTGGTTAAGGGTTGACTAGATAAATTATATCAGTATCCAAACCCTAATATTATATAAAGAACATCGACGTTTAGTTAGAAAACCATATCGATATGATAGAAACCCTAATATCGGCTCTAGAAACCCTAATTCGGAATATGAAACCCTAATTTGAGAATTCAAAGGCTAAATGTAATGATTTAAGTATTTATGATTATAAATATAATTAGGGATAACCCTAATTGACTATTTAGAAAACCCTAATTATTAGGTTACAAACCCTAATGCCCATTTTGGGAAAAACCTAATTATTATTAAAAAAATTAATTAGGAAATATTAATCCTAATTAGCAAGCTTGAATTTTGATTAGGAAATTTTAATATAATTAGAGAATTCTAATTATAATTAAGTAATGTTAATTTTCTATTTTGAAAACCTAATTTTGGAAATCTTAGAAATTAATTTGCAAAAAATCTAAGGGTTAAACCCTAAACCCAAAGTGGTTAAACCCTAAACCCCAAGGGTCAAACCCTAAACCCTAAGGGTTAGGCAAATGACTAGTATGCCATTAAAATTACATGTCCAATGTCCAAAATACCCTTTACTTAGTTGTTAAGAAAGGAGATTTGCAGGATCTAGTGAGTCATCACTTAAGGCTTATCCCATGTCCTGCAAATCTATACCAAATTTGACCTAAAATGCCACCTAGCAACATATATATACATTGTATCTAAGTTTAAAGAAATGAAGAGAGAGAAAGTTCACAAATTTTGCTCATTTGCTATCAAACTCTCAACCAACTCCTTCTCTCTCTAGACCCACGAAATTACTTAGTGATTCAGTCTTTAGTATGATCCATAGCATCCCAAGATCAGATCACGGTGATCAGAATCAAGATCAAAACCTAAAAGGTATAAAAACCCTAAATTCTACAAATCCTTAAAGATTTTTGTTAATGTTATGATTTGTTGTTTAAATTTGTGTTAGAGGGTGTAAATAAGTGATCTGGGTTGTTAGATCAAGGATCTATAACATCTAGATGCACGATTTTGAAGTTTTTAGAAATCTGTGTCAGGAATAAGCATGTGAATGATATTCCTATCTACATATGATTTGATTATGATATATATGAAAGAATATGCAAGTATGCCTACATTAAGAAAAGTTGTAAAGTCCTTTGATAGATAATAGAAACATATGTACAAGGACTTAGAATGAATTGATCAAATATGTTAGGTTGATCCTACATTAGCAAAACAGCTTTGTAAAGTCCTTAAAAATGATGTACAAGGATTATAAATATAGAAAGATCAAGCATGTTAGGTTGATCTTATTATGTAATAGATAGGCTTGTTTGATCATCGAGCACTGCACCAGAAATCGTAGTCTGCTAGGAGAGTTAGGGAAAACTCGAGAGCTATCAAGGCAGAATCGTAGTCTGCAAGATAGTAGATCTCGGAGTTCGTAGACTGCCAAGAGAGACGAGGAAGGATCGTAGTGTGTCGAGGAGAACTTCCTCAGAGCCGTAGTCTGCTGAGGAAGTCATGTTCAAAATCGTAGAGACAGCCCCCCTACGAGCCAACCGAGCATCTTCCGAAGCTAAGTAAAGAATCGTAGACTACACTCAGAGTCGTAGAGTCTACTAATCATATCAGAGGCAGAGATCGTAGTCGAGCAAGATCAGATGAAGACAACAAGCACAACGATAGAAATCGTAGAGTATCAAGATCTGATCTCAGAGTTGTAGTGTCTGCATAGTCAAGCTGAATCGTAAGGTTTAGTACTGAGACTAAAACAGATGTGCTCACAACGCCAAGGTAGAATCATAGAGCAAATACGATTCTCAACAAATGAGCACTCCCAGAATATCCAAAGGAATGAAGCCTCTGGTTGATACTGTAAAAATACATCCCACCTAAAGGAAGCCAGAGAGCACTCAACGAATGGCATGAAAGCTAACAGAAGATATAAGTATCAACCAAATCTGCATCCAGATTGAGTTGTGAATCCATTCGAGATGAAGTCTTCCACAAGATGATCATAAGAAGACTTCAATAGCTGACTAAGGAAAGTCAGCAGATGCAATAGCTGTCAAGTGGTAAGATGACAATGATCTTGGAAGAAACCAGGATCCTAGTGTTTTCCAAACTAAGAAAGAACTGATGGAGTGTACCGAGAGATACTGGTTAGCTTCTGAAGAACAAGGCTAAAGTGATTAAGCATTGGGTCAGTCCATTGATGATAAGTTAATGGGAGATCACAAAGAGAAAGTGAGCTGGGCACGCCACAAATCTAAAGCGTCTTGCTATTTAGAAGGG
This sequence comes from Panax quinquefolius, assembly GCA_020205615.1. Taxonomy (NCBI): domain Eukaryota; kingdom Viridiplantae; phylum Streptophyta; class Magnoliopsida; order Apiales; family Araliaceae; genus Panax; species Panax quinquefolius. Next base: position 262,936 of record JAINUW010000142.1, on the reverse strand, counting down.
GTCAGAGCAAGGAGTTAAGCCATCAGTATCTGAGAGCAGCCGAAGAAAACAAGAAGTGTTGAAGCACTGCACAATAGAAGGAAGAGGTGTTCTACACTGAAAATTAAGTGAACACTCTTCAAGATCGTAGTGCTATCTCTGCCTGTCAACTAGACACTACGATCAGGTCCAAGAAGATGTGCATCAGAATTGTAGAGTTCAAACAACTAACGACCCATGAATGTAGACAATTTAATAAAATCTTTAAATATGGATTAAAGGTTATATAATAGACTTAAAAGTAAAAATGAGTGAATGGATTTGACTTTTTTGGGACGGAATTTTGTGAATTTAATTTTTTTTTGTGAAGTCTTACAATATTAAGTGTAGAAAGGTATATGTTATGTGTGTATGTGGTTGTATGTGTAAATAATTTGGTTAAGGGTTGACTACATAAATTATATCAGTATCCAAACCCTAATATTATATAAAGAACATCGACGTTTAGTTAGAAAACCATATCGATATGATAGAAACCCTAATATTGGCTCTGGAAACCCTAATTTTAGTTCCGGGAATCCAAAACCCTAATTCGGATTGTTAACACCCTAATTTGGGATCTCAAAGGCTTAAGAGATTATGATTATAAGATTTATTAGGTTAAAAACCTAAAAAAATAGTTAGAAAATCCAAATTTCAAAATTTGAAACCCTAATTGTTCCGTTAGAAACCCTAATGTACAGTTATGGAGCCAAAATTCTAAATTATCAATTTTAGTTAAGAAATATTAATCCTAATTAGTTAGCTTGAATGTGGTTAGTAAATTTTAATGTAATTAGAAAATACTAAATATAAATTAGAAAGCTTAATTTTCAATTTTTAAAACCCTCATTTGGAAATCCTAGAAATAATTTGTAAAACCTTAGGTTTAAACCCTAAGGGTTAAACCCTAAGAGTTAAACCCTAAGGGTTTGATCAAATGTCAATTTCGCCATTAAAATGGTGAGGAAAATGACCACAATGCCATTTATCATATTCTTTAATTAGGAAGTCTGTAGATCTTGCCATATTTTGGGTAGTTTACCAACTAAAGTTATTCACATGTGCTATATATGAAATATATCAGCCAATTTGCTAGACCAATTGCATTGCTACATAGAATAAATAGATTAAAGAGAGAGAAATGCCCACTTTATCTCTCATTTTTCCATAACTCTTCTCTCTCTGAAATCCGAAAATAGAGAGAGTGAAAAGATAAGCCATGTTCAAGCTTTAGCCTTCCAAGATCAGTTCATGGTGGTTAGAATCTAGATCAAGCTTTAAAAGAGGTATAAACCCTAAAAATTTCTAAATCTTGTGATCTTATGTTAGATGTTGTTATTTATTGTTTAGAACAGTGTTAGATGGTGTCAATTAGTGATCTAGGTTGTTACTTCTTAGATCCATATCAACCAGATGCACGAAAATCAAATTTTTTAAAATTGATCATGAACCCTAGTTTTGTGCTCTGACAAGCAAATGTTAGAGCTTCTAGATCTGTGTGTGTTTGATGATATAGGTGTTTGGAGTTATAGATTTGTTCTATGTTGTATGGGTTTCGATATGAAACTTGAATCAAGCACAGATCATGTTTATATTTCAAGTTATTAAGGGTCAAAGTGCGTTAACCGGCCGCGACTAACTGTTTCTGGATAACCATGATTACCCAAAAAAGTCTGACATCGTTTTTGCAGGCCTTTTTTGATGACCCGAGAATATAGAAAAATAATTAAATCTTAAATGATGCATTAAAGGTTAAATAATAAACCTAGACAGAAAATAAGTGAATGGATTTGGCATTTTTGAAGGATTTTATGGATTTAAATTTTTTGTGGTGAATTATTCAGGATTAAGTATATAATTGTATATGTTCTGTGTATATGACCATGTATGTGTACAGAATGTGGTTAAGGGTCAATGGTTGACCAGATAAACTATATCTGTGACAAACGCTAAGTATATATTGAGAACGTCAACGTTCAATTAAAAAATTCTTACGTCTGATAAGAAACCCTAGAAACCTGTTCTGGAAACTCTAATTTCAGTTCCGGGTATCTGAAACCCTAATTCGGAATATGAAACCCTAATTTGAGAATTCAAAGGCTAAATGTAATGATTTAAGTATTCATGATTATAAATATAATTAGGGGTAACCCTAATTGAATATGTAGAAAACCCTAATTATTGGGTTACAAACACTAATGCCCATTTTGGGAAAAACCAAATTATTATTAAAAAAATTAATTAGGGAATATTAATCCTAAGTTTAAAGAATTGAAGAGAGAGAAAGTTCACAAATTTTGCTCATTTGCTATCAAAATCTCAACCAACTCCTTCTCTCTCTAAACCCACGAAATTACTTAGTGATTCAGTCCTTAGTATGATCCATAGCATCCCAAGATCAGATCACGATGATCAGAATCAAGATCAAAGCCTAAAAGGTATAAAAACCCTAAATTCTACAAATCCTTAAAGATTTTTGCTAATGTTATGATTTATTGTTTAAATTTGTGTTAGAGGGTGTTAATAAATGATCTGGGTTGTTAGATCAAGGATATATAACATCTAGATGCACGATTTTGAAGTTTTTAGAAATATGTGTCAAGAATAACCATTTGAATGATATTCCTATCTACATATGATTTGATTATGACATATATGAATGAATATGCAAGTATGCCTGCATTAAAAAAGTTGTAAAGTCCTTTGATAGATAATAGAAACATATGTACAAGGACTTAGAATGAATTGATCAAATATGTTAGGTTGATCTTACATTAGCAAAACAGCTTTGTAAAGTCCTTAAAAAATGATGTGCAAGGACTATAAATATAGAAAGATCAAGTATGTTAGGTTGATCTTATTATGTAATAGATAGGCTTGTCTGATCATCGAGCACCGCACTGTAAATCGTGATCTGCTAGGAGAGTTAGGGAAAACTCGAGAGCTATCAAGCGCGAATCGTAGTCTCGCAAGATAGTAGATCTCGGAGTTCGTAGACCGCCGGGAGGGACGAGGAAGGATCGTGGTGTAATGAGGGAGAACTTCCTCGAGACGTGAAATCTGGCGAGGAAGTCATGTTCGTAATCGTAGAGACAAATTTCCTACGAGCCGTACTCAAGCATCTTCCGAAGCTAAGTAAAGAATCGTAGACTACACTCAGAGTCGTAGAGTCTACTGATCATATCAGAGGCAGAGATAGTAGTCGAGCAAGATCAGATGAAGACAACAAGCACAACGATAGAAATAGTAGAGTATTAAGATCTGATCTCAGAGTTGTAGTGTCTGCACAGCCGAAGCTAAATAGTAGAGTTTAGTACTGAGACTAGAACAGATGTGCTCACAACGCCAAGGCAGAATCATAGAGCAAATACGATTCTCAACAAATGAGCACTCCCAGAATATCCAAAGGAATGAAGCCTCTGGTTGATACTGCAAAAATACATCCCACCTAAAGGAAGCCAGAGAGCACTCAACGAATGGCATGCAAGCTAACAGAAGATCTAAGCATCAACCCAATCAACATCTAGATTGAGTTGTGAAGCCATTCGAGATGAAGTCTTCCATAAGATGATCATAAGAAGACTTCAGTAGCTGACTAAGGACAGTCATGAGATGCAATAGCTGTCAAGTGGTAAGATGACAACGATCTTGGAAGAAACCAGGATCGTAGTGTTTTCCAAACAAAGAAATAACTGATGGAGTGTACCGAGAGATACTGGTTAGCTTCTGAAGAAAAAGGCTAAAGTGATTAAGCATTGGGTCAGTCCATTGATGAAAAGTGAACGGGAGATCACAAAGAGAAAGCGAGCTAGACACGCCACAAATCTGAAGTGTCTTGCTATTCAGAAGGGGCCAGAGCAAAGAGTCAAGTCATCAGTATCTGAGACCAGTCGAAGAAAACAAGAAGTGTTGAAGCACTGCACAATAGAAGGAAGAGGTGTTCTACACTAAAAATTAAGTGAACATTCTTCAAGATCGTAGTGCTATCTCTGTCTGTCAACTAGACACTACGATTAGGTCCAAGAAGATGTGCATCAGAATTGTAGAGTTCAAACAACTGAGAATTGAAGCATTGGCAACAGTTCAACACGAAGATTAATATTCGAACAAAGTTTATTGAGAGCATTGATGCAAAAGGACAACCTCTGATCGAGAAAATAGAACGAGGTAATAAAGTTGAATACCTGCCCAAGATATAAAAGTAACATCTCTGATGGGGTCGGTTAAATAGTAGACTGCAGTGTCAAAAAGTCATGTCATGTCACATCTACAGTCTACACCAAATAACTCGAGATCTGGGAGGCAATTTAAAAAGCTTTTTAATGGCTACTTTCCAACGAGAAGATTGGGAAGCTGTATAAATCAACAGAACTTCAAAGATCAAAAGTTGCTGAAGATTGCTAAGTTGTAGAATCGTTGAGTTGTTGGAATGCTATTGTTGACTCTATGAGTTCCACCATAGATTAAGAGAACAAGTCTTAGTGACAGTGAGACTACATTGGTGGAAGTGAAGTAGCTTTGAATAAGGACTTAAACAGATCAGAGCTTCACTCACCAAAGATGAGAATGCCACTGAAGATGGCAACTAAGCTGAGAGCCGAGAAGGCTAAGGAGATAACATTCAGAAAAGTGGCAGAGTACAAATAAGATCAAGAGAGCCACTCTACAGATCACCATGAACTAAAAACTGAAAAAGAACAGATGCAGAATCATGTCTGCAAAACATTCAAGAAGGGTTCAAGGATTGCTAAGTGTTAGACGAAGTCTACCAAAAGCTCAGAGACTTATCAAATCCAGATGGTGTTGGTGCACAGCTGACATCAGATGAAGATGAGCAGAATGGAGTAAAGATAAGCTGCACCAGAGAAGATGTGGTCCAGACTCAAAGCAGAATGCAAAGAGGACAACACCAAGCTGCTAAGTATAAAAGATGTTCATGCTTAATGACATTTTAGCAGCTCACCACCAACAACAACAACAACTACAGCAACAAGAAGCTAGGGCCCAAGGGGTCCTTGTCCGGAGGGACTAAATGAAGTTCCAAGCCTGCTTGGCTTGAAGAGTTCCTAGGGAACTTGAGGAGTTCCAAGGCTGCTGGCCTTGAAGAGTTCTTAGTGAACTGAAGTTTCAAGGATGTTGGCCTTGAAGGAATCTTAGTAATTCAGGGTGCTGCCCTTCTTTATTGGAAATCCTAATAGTTGAAAGCAGAAGAGTGGATTAGGAGCTTGAGTCTCTGAACCACTTAAAATCCCTTGTGTCATTTACTTTATGTCATTTACATTATGTACTTAACTGCTATAACTGCTATGTATGTAATAACTGCTTACAACTTAACTAACTCTAAGAACAATGTATATATGATTATGAATATATCAACGAAGGGAATCTTTTAATTTTTCCGTTGTGCTTGAAAAGATTCTTATGTTTGTCATATGCTAATTCATTAGCAATACAAAATAAAAAGGAAAAGTATTTGAAAACAAAAAAAAAAGATCTATTCAACCCCCCCCTTCTAGATCTATTGTGTGCCTCTAGGAACTAACAATTAGTATCAGAGCAGGTTCTCTTGCTATATTCAAAAGCTAATTACTTTGAGTCTGATCCTAGGCACAAACATTGTTCTAAACTTCGTTTAGTAGTAAGTCACTTGTTATATGAAGATCAGCTCACACGTTGGAAATACTATGTATATGTAAATGTGTATATATCCCTGAAGCTGCTTAGATTGGTCCATGTTCTTGATTGCCATATCAACAAGACCAATCCTTGCCCGCAGTCAATCTTGAAGTTTGAGGACCATGCTAGAAAGCTCAAGAGATATCAACAGAAAAGAGTCAAACATCCACCAACCTAAAAAAATGAAAAGACCATAAATGTTGAGAAATGCCTACATAGAGAAGAAAGAAGAACTTCTTAAACATGTGTCTGGCCAACTAGCAAGTGGATGTAAACCTTGTGAACTCAAGGATGTCAAAGAACTAAAGATGCTGAAAGTCTCTTAGCTTGCATCTTCAAGACCACAACTGATTGATCGAAAGTCAACTAGAGCAACAAGCTGTCAGGAGCAAATGAGAAACTATGCACATCAATGCCTAACCTCAGTATATCAAAGGTAAATGAATGTTAAGAAACTGATAGCAGAAAGGTATGGTTCCTCACTAATATAATTGTGTACATCATATTACACCTCCTTATGAACTATAACAGTATCCTATCATGAAACCATAATCTACCTAAAAAGGTGAAGAGAGAAAGTACACTGAGGTTAGAAACTCAAATGCTTACAAACTTTCTCTCCATCCAAGTTTTAGGTTGAAGATGACATCTTGAAAGAAATCTGAAATAAGTCATAAGCATATCAAAGGTTAAAACAATCTCATGTGGAGTAATCTTTGCTGATGGGTAAGTATACATGTACAAGCCTATGTTCTAAGTGCTTGATAACACATAGAGTTTGATCAGTTCTACAAGAGTATCGTGAAGATTCGTAGATTCTGATCACCTCCATGAATCAACCAGATAGACATAAGTCACAGAGTTGATTCTTACTCTGTGAACATTTAAAACCCTATAAGCATAACCAAGCAAATGATGAAACCATCAAAGAAAAAGAGTGTTGTATCAAAATGGCAAATCTTAAACACACTCACCATCATGCATCTCAAAATGTATTATCTAAATTAGTTATATGCATGAATATGACTGATGGTGATCAATATGATGATTATCCAAATATATGAGCAACAGGGATTTAGAAAACTAACCTAGCAGGACCCATTTAATTACGGGTACAAAAATAGAAATGTATCTAACACAGAGGTACACGTCTATCCGGCCACACTAAGAATCTTTGAGCGTAAGACTTGATCGAAGAAGATTCAACCAAAGAGAAGGCATAAGATCATTCGTAAATGACTCTGATAAAACTCCTATATGTCAAAGCCTGTTCTTGAAGACCTGCTGAGCTAATCTACATAAAGCTCATATGGCTGCTGATCTTTATATGGAAGTAGGCCATTCAACCAAAGATAAAAAGGCTCATATATGCTCAATCATGAAAAGCATGTCATATGAGAAGAATCCTCAAGGAAGTTGACATCAGAGGATCATCGAGCATCAATCATGCAAAACTCATTATGGAAGAAGAACTGAGCAAGCACAAACTGTCAAAAAAGACTACGTTTGTAGTGCTGTCAAATGATCTAGAATGATCAGCCCTATAGATTTCCATGTCTACGGTGTAAATAGATTAACCTTACAATGGTGATTCCAGTCATAAGGAGATATGCAAGGATGCCTCCTAATGCACATGAAGAAAAGGAAATTACACCTTATTGAGAAGACAGTATAAAAATGGGGAAGCGGTGATCTTTTAAGGAACAACAACACTGGGATATGCTATGAAGCAATGTACCAGCTACAGAGTCCCAAAACTTTTTGGATGATGAACCAAATGAAGAACCATAGTCAGTAGGAACGTCTCAAAATGTACTACTGATAACCAATCAACCACCCAACTCAAAATCGTGGAGTGCCTACAATCAAACATCCGATCGTAGTGTAAGAGCAGGAAGACACCACGATTACAGCAAAGACAGTTGTCTGAAGTTGGTAGATGACCTCCCCAGCAGAAAAGGCCAAATGAGATATCAGTGCAATTCACTTCTAGAGTTTTTCATCTGGAAAGTGTGTAATACTCGAGAATTTCCACGTCTTAATAAATAAATATTAATGGAAATGAATATTTATTTGAGTATAAATGATTTTTGTATTACGAGATGAGTTAACTCAATTATATTAAATAATTGAATAATGGAAGAATTATGGAGTTTGTGATGAACTCGTTGAAAGCCTTGTGTGGCACGGAGATGGGAAATATAAAGAGTAATATTAATTAACGAAGGAATTATCAAGTGAACAATTAAGTAATATTAATTGTTATTTTCTATTGTAGAATATTAATTAATTGTAAATGGTGATTAATTAATTATATGTGATTATTATTGTTAGCCACGTATCTGTGAAAATAATAAAATAATTAATTGTTGTAGAGATCCACAATTACATTAATCAATATTGGTATTAATTAATCAAGAAGGTAATTAGATTAATTATTTGACAAATAAGTAAGTTTTAATATAATAATATTATATTAATTAGTTAGGTGCAAGTGTGCAATAATTAAAAATATGAAATATATGGAATACAACTTTATTATATAGTATAGTGTGACACTCATGTAACTATACTATATATAGCAACACAATATTAAGTTTTATTAAACTATATTATGAAGCAATGTGAATGAACATATTGGAACTATATGTTATAAATAAATCATGAAATGTGTATGTGACAATATGTATGGGTGGGAGCCTTAAAAGATGTACTCTATCAAAGAATTTCAATCTATTCCAATAAGTGAGTATAACTGGAATACTAAAGTTTTAAGGAGATATTAAATTACTAGTGAAGTCCATACATGTTATAAATAATAATTAGACTGGACTAATGTAAAGCCCCCAAATCTGGGTACTTGAAACCCGAACTCGGTGCTTCACGATACCATTTCTATGAGCGAAATAATACTACTAATAATAACAATAATATAGATATCAAACTTAATTTACATATTCATCGAAGTCTAGCTCCCAAGTACGTAACCTTTAATACATTCCTTACATAACATGATAGATAATATATATCATTGTCTTAATAATATCAAAATATTACATAAGATAACATTGCATTCATTCAGCAACCTTTTCTTTTCCCTTGTTCTTAGCAGAGCCTTCAGGTTCTTCACACTTAGCTGAAAACATTTAAATTAAGTAAGGATGAGCATTTGAGTGCCCAGCAAGTAATAACAATTAAAAATATTAGCTGAAAGGATTAAATGTTTTCTTTGTACTACCCTTCTACAACAAATCAATAGTTGTGAAATAATCTAAACCGATAATAATAACATAACAACTCTCTATCAAATTTTTTAAACTACGTACTGATTATAAATAGGGTAAAGGTGACATATTATGAACATTGTTTTTAATTTTCAAAAAGGTTAAACAGAAATTCATCTGCAAACCGTCATAACTTACGGGTACGGGGGTTATCAGCTCGTTATGCCCTGTATTGATCAATACTACATGCAAGAACGATATTATCATTCACTCTGTCCGCCTTGGGCGCATAAAAGTTTTCCCATGTTCGGGATGTTCATACTTAGTCGGGAATCCGAACCGAAACAATTCGATTGGATACAAAAAGGTTTTATCATATTCAAAAATATTTCTAAATATGTGTCTTGCTAGTCAAATAGCTTAGACGACTTCTACTTATTATATATATACTAGAGATCAATAGGAACATATATATATATATATATATATATATATATATCAACATGTGATTAAATACAATGATTATCTAAGTGGGGACACTTGAATAACCATATTTAAAAATTAACGAATATAATATATATCTAAATTACAATATAGTACCATGTTGATAATCAATGATCGGATATAACATATATAATAATAGTGTGATGCCCCCAAAATAGGTATACATCACCCATCTTGAGTCTCCAAATACATGGTATAGAATACAAATACAATCTTAAATATACAACAAGAGCTGTGAGTTTTAATACAAATATTATCTTCTAGACAATATCCACTCTCAGAATAAGTCCTCATTACAATTATTATCACATTATTTCATAGAATAGTGAGGACTACTAATGATATCATCTGGACCATCACTCTGTTCCCCGACTAGTCCCTACTACGTTCTCATTTCCTGAAGAGAACAGTGAAAGAAAGGGTGAGCTCAACTAGCCCAGTAAGAAATATTATGACTAAGATAATACAGGATAAATTATCATTAGCCTTCAACACTGTTAAACTGATAAAATACAATAGACAACAAGCTTAACTGCAGCGGAATAAGCAATCCATTAAAAGAGTTAAGTAGAGAATAAAATCTACTATCTTTTATGATTTAAAAAGTTTTTCATCACTTTTATCACGAGACTCAAACAATAAAAATAATCCACATCATCCCCCACTTTTACTGACCAAGGATATTCATTAGTATCACGACCACAAATTATCCATGCACTACGGGCTAAGGATATTCGTGTATTCATCAATGGTCATAATCATGCCAACAACTATCCATCAATGCACTACGGGCCAATGAGGACTTTTACCACATCATTTGTAACATTACGGTCATAATTATACCGAATAATCCCTGGTCATAGTCATACCAAGTCCATCCATGCACTACAGGCCACAGATGACTTTCAATAAAATATAAACATGAGGATGATAACAATGATATAAGAATTCAATAAAACAAGTTCAAGAATTAATTTATCCGAGAACTAATAACGTCCAAATTGTCAACATGATACTTCTTTGTAGAGTAAAATTCAAGAATGCTCGTAAGAATATTTTCATGAAAGATCTTTGGATGAAGCGCAAATATCAAGGATATTCCACTAATTTCATGGAGTATAGAAGTCAAAACTTTAACCAACCGAGTATAATAAAGAATGGAATAACAAAAGAAATCACCGAGGCATGTGATAGATCGCAGACAGCGAGTTATTCCAATGTAATAATAAATAATGGAACCCGGATCCCAGCAAACGCATGCATGTGATATATTCAACGGAATAATAAAGACGGAACCAGTCCGGCAGAAAAATGCATGACGATATATTCCAATGTAATAATAAAGATGGAACGTGTCCCATAAAACGCATGTATAGGATATTCAACTGAATAATAAAGACGGAACCTTATCCGTCGTAAAAACGCATGCATGGATATTCCAATGAAATAATAAAGAATGGAATAACAGAAGAATTTCACCAAGTATAGGGTAGCCCACGTATACAGGTTATTCCAACAGAATAATAAATAATGGAATAACAGAAGAATTTCACCAAGTATAGGGTAGCAGATGTATCTGAGTTATTCTAACAGAATAATAAATAATGGAATATCAGAAGAATTTCACCAAGTATAGGGTAGCCCACGTATACAGGTTATTCCAACAGAATAATAAATAATGGAATAACAGAAGAATTTCACCAAGTATAGGAAGCCCACAGCGTATCTGAGTTATTCCAATGAAATAATAAAGAATGAAATAACAGAAGTTCTCTTCATGAATACAAAAGAAATAATACCCCTTACAGGTACAACAAATAATATCCCTTACCTTATAAAGAAGAAACTAGATATAGAAGTAGTGAAGTAACAGAATACTCTTCTTCTTTCTCTCTATAATTTCTCTCTCTAGAGTTTCAGTGAATTCGTAAGAAATAATGAAGGAGTGAGCTTTTATTTATAGGAGAATGGATTGAATAGTAACTAATTCATGAACGGTCCAGATTGCTTTACTTTTAAACGGACGGTCCATATTAAAACTTAAAGCAACGGTCCATACTGATTCACTATTAAAACATTAAATCAACCATCCATATTGATTTACTATTAAAACTTTAAACCAGCGATCTATATTGATTTACTATTAAAACTTTAAACCAGCTATCCATATTGATTTACTATTATAAATTCAACCAATGGTTTGAAAAATTAGCACATCTCCTCATGGAATAATATTGTACCCAAAAATAATTTGTATCGAAAAGAAATATATTGTTCGGGTGAATAGTACCCCGTGAATAGTAACTCGTGAATAGTAACTCATGAATAGTAACTCATGAATAGTAACTCGTGAATAGTAACTCATGAATAGTAACTCATGAATAGTAACTTTGACACAAAAAGTGTCCCGAATACCCGATTGAACAATATAACCTCCAGACATCAATTATCATTGAAATAGATGTCGATTTCTACTAACACAAATAATCCCAACACAATGAAACTATCAAATTCATCTTTAATCAACACGAACTTATTCATCATTAATATTATAACTCACAATATTTAACAACCAGGTTGTTCCCAGGAAAGAGGGGGCTTTCCAATAAGGATTTCTCCCTATTGGCGCACAATTAGGTGACCAAACCTCTCCTTGACAAAACTTTTAGACATTGTAAATATTGCAATTTAATAATATGAACAACTTTGTCGTCTCAATTATTGATTTAATAATATAACATATAATTCAGATGATACTGTGACAATAATCGAATCAATAATATGAGGGATATGATGCAGCAATAATTGAGTATAACTGAGTGACTTATCACGTAAGCATCAATAATCAATACCGTGTGCTACTATGCAACCACGCGTATTACTGTACTTTTACTACCAAGTAGTTCAATAGTATTAACGGTAAAACTTCCGCCGTTATTTTATAAAAATATTTTTGTCGTTTTCTCAATCTGACAAAAATTCTGTTGTGGGTTCCACCAATGATTGCGTCGTTGTAGGAATATTCCCTACTAAAATGAATATTCCCTGACCAATCGAATATAATACAACAATTTTCATTCTTTATAAAATTTATATATACTACTCATAATTATAACATTATCTCAAATCCACACCATAATATTAAAAAAAACAGAAAATTAAATCTTTATTCGTAAAATTTGGGATTTTACCGGGTTAATAATCTGGTACAATAATAATATAATTCTAAAACTCTCTTACTTTTGTCCATTGCATAAAGGAAATGCAAAGGTTGGATACTTGTCTGGTCTGCTGCTTATAATACACAACTTATTTTTATCTTTTATACTGAAACCTATCATTAATAAAATTATTCGTTCGATTAGAATAACATACTATAACACATAGCACTGCTTATTGCAGTCAACACATAACCTAATCATATTGTCACACATATTAAACAGTCATTGAATCACAAACAAACACTAATACAGTCAAAATATCTAAGTCCAGATCAATTTCTGAAACATATCGATTGTCTGAAAAACTTTTTATCGGGTAATTCTGTCTAAGACTCTATTCTCAGTAACTTAATATCTGTAAGTATCAGTCATATTATTTTTAAATGACTTATAATAATTTTAAAACATTTATTATAATTTATCGTGAATTTTCAAATATCAAAATCATTATTAAATGATTTAAATATTAAACAATTCTATTATCATTAATATTTAATTAATATTAAACTATTAATGAAACCATTGCCAAAATATTAAAGTTATTTATAATAAGTCAAAATACTTTTAAAGTATTAATATTACCCTTAAATAAATTTTAAAATATTTAAAATTATTTTAAATAATTACCATTAATATTGAAATATTAATGTACTATTCCTCAAAATATTAAAAGTCATTAAGTATAACTTAAAATATTTTTAATTCATTTATATCCTATTTAAACGATTTTTAAATTAATAAAACCATTTTAAAACTATTTATTTAATATAATTATTAAATAAATTTAATATCATTAATGTTAAATTAATATCATTAATATTAAATTATTAATGAAATTATCCTTTAAATATTAAAAGTTATACTTTATAACTTCAACTATTTTTAAACACCTTAATTTCATTTAAAATAATTTTTATAATATTAAAATCATTTTACACTAATTTATTTAATATAATTATTAAACAAATCTAATATCTTTAATATTAAAATATTAATATTTTTATGACAAAATATCAAAAGTTATATTTTATAACTTAAAATATATTTATAACCTTTAAATCATTTTATATGATTTATAAATCATTAATTCTATTTTTCATAATTTGTTTAATACATTTATTAAATAACTTAAATATCATTAATATTAATTTATTAATGAAATTTCATCACAAAATATTAAAAGTCATTGAAAATAACTTAAAATATTTTCAGTATACCATATATATAGTTTTAAATGATTTTTCAAGCATTAAAATCATTTTCAAATAATTTATTTAATATAATTATTTAATAAATTAAATACCTTTAATATTCAAAAAATATTAAATATTTATGAAATATATTCAAAATAATTAAAATATAATTTTCGGACTTTAAAAAAAATTAATAATTTATTTTGTATTTTTAATAATTAAAAACTAATTTTTCTATTTATTTAATAAAAATAATTAATTTTAGAAATAATTGTCGCTAAAGACTGCCTATAGCGACAGAACCGTCGCTATAGGTGTTCTTCATGTTCTTGGCCAAACCTAGAAACTCATAGCCAGCTAGCGAGTGGGCTTGTTTGACCAGTTTAATTCCTATGATCATGACATTTTCTGAGTTTGTAATTGCTTTAATGTTGTAGTATACATGCAATACTACAAGTATCAATCGATTACATGACCAATACACAACACCACATAAAAATCTAAGCTGTAGAAAAGTTTGACAACGTTATTCTTCATTTCTGGGTTTTCCAGAATATGAAGAACAGTTGATGGTCCTATATTTAGCTCCATATATTTTGCATTCTGGGTTTGCCACTTATGTTCTAAAGGTTCAAACCTGTAGAAGAGATGTCAAGGAACAAGGTTATAACATCAGAGCATTATAACATCAAAACATATGTAAGATCTGGCATGGTCAAACCATGTCAGAAATCTGTTCTTGAGCATTTCTGGGTTTTTCAGAAATTCTCCATGCAGTTGGTCAACTATAGTTTGACCATGATTAATTTTCACCCTGGTCATGATCTAAGTGTTCTGATGATTTGAATATGGAGTCCATATACCAGTATATAACATCAAAACAAGAACATAGCTAAAATTATAAACATAGCTTATTGCAGTCAACACATAACCTAAACATCTTGTCAGACCGTTTCTGGAAAAATTTGCGTTTCCCAGAATTTCATTTTTGTGACCTGTCAAACCTGATTTAAGTTTCACATGAAAGATCACATTACATACTACAATTACCAACCTTCAAATAACAAAAATACATAACAGGAAAAGATTAAAGAGGTCTGACATTTGACTGTCAGACACAAAAACAACAATTTCTGGATTCTTGAAATCTTAAAATATGAGCTTATAGACGTTATGGATCTAACATCTATCTACCCAGATCATTAATATACACTGTAAACAACATATATGAACACTCAAACATAACTTTTAACAGAGGATCAATGATCAGATTTCTAGGCTTAAGTTTATACCTTAATGAACAATTTCTTGATTCAAAGCTTCTAATTTGCTATGTGTGTTGGTGGGGCTTGAATATGGGACTGAAATAATTGTCAATTTCGTGGGTTAGACAGATAGAGGGACTTGGTAGTGAGTTGGTGTACAAATGGGCTAAATATGAACTTTCTCTCTCTTTCAATATATATATATACATATATATATATATATATATATATATATATATGGTAATACAATGTATATGGCTAAGATATAGACTGATTGCTGGAGATTTTTGGTCACATGGTGTATCTAGGTTGGCCACCAACTCTTTTTTTAGCAAGATCCACAAGTTATGTCCAATAATGCAAGAGGGGCATTTTGGGTCTTTTCATTGTAATTTTAATGGCACCTTGGTTATTTGGCAAACCCTTAGGGTTTGACCCTTAGGGTTTAACCCTAAGGTCTAGCACAAAAATTACATGATTTCCAACTAGGTTTTAAAATTAAAAAAATTAGTTCCTAAATTATAATTTCGGATTTTCTAAAATAGTTGAAGTTTTAATTACTTAGTACTTGCTAATTAGGTTTAAGAATTACTGATTAGCATTAAGCTTTATAATTAAGCAATTAGGGTTTATAATTAGTAAACTAAGGTTATAAATTTATAATTAGGGTGTTTAATTAATTAGGTTTTCTAAATAGTAATTAGGGTTTCTTTAATTAAAATAGGTTATCTAATTTCATATAATTGAGAATAAGATTTAAGTTTCACTAATTATCATTGAGATTGCTAATTTGAGTAATTAGGGCTCCAATTGGATAATTAGGGTACTAATTCTAACAATTAGGTTATTAATTTAAATAATAGGTTTTTAGAAATTAATATTTCAAAATATTAATTAGGGTTTACCTAATTAATATAAAATTCTATAATACACAACATACATCTTATAACACAATTATATAATGATCTTGAACTCATAATTGAGTTTCAAATTAGGGTTTCCATTTATCTATTAGTTAATTATTATTTATTGTTTTTAAATTTTAGAAATTAGGGTTTTAATTTACAATTAGGGTCTCCTATAATTAGGGTTTTCTAATTAGCATCAAATCTTTATAATACATATCATACACCACATAACACAGTGACTTAACAGATTTTACAGTCGTAATTGACTTTTAAATTAGGGTTTTAACAGATTATAACAAAATTGCTCCCCCGAATTAACCTTATACACATAACATACATATTTATAACACTGAAAAATCAAAATATAATTAATATTATATTATTATTCTCATTCCTTGATAAAAATCCAAAATTAGGGTTTGGATTTCATATCTGATTTATCTTGCATATACTTATCATTATTAGTTAAGTTAAATAATTAGTTTAATTATTACTCAAATAAATTCATATAATAAAATAGTTATTATAATAATGTTATAATCATTTCATATATTATTTAAATAATATATAAACATATTTTCATGGAAAATAATTAATAAAAATATTTTTACCAGAAAATTAATTATTATAAGAATATAATTTATAATGATCAATAATTCTAAAATAAAATTATTTGAAATTATTCATGTAATAAATATATTTTATATTCATCACATAAATAAATACACATTTCCTTGCACGCATTCTCACCTTTAAATAGAAAAAAAAAATTATACGCAAAATTTCTAATTTAATTATATAGAAAATATTGGGTTATTACAACTGTACATGGATTATATGATGTGAGTATAAAATTATCTTTACATTTCTAATATGTTAAAAATTGTATCTTAAAATTACATTATGGGAATTAAAGGAACCAAACTAAGCATTATAAACATATTTGCTGAGATTTAAAATCCTTGTCCCATTTTGAGTGTGAGACCCCAAATTTTATGAATAAAGATTTAAATTTCTCAAAATATTTTTTTGAATATTATGGTGTGGATTTGATATAATGTTATAGTTGTGGGTAATATTTACAAATTTTGCAAAATAAGCAAGTGGTTATATAATATTCGATTGGTCGGGAAATATTCTTTTTGTCGGGGAATATCCGTACAACGGCACAATCATTGGTGGACCCCACAACGGAAGTATTGTCGTTGTTAGAAAATGACAGAATTATCTTTTTATAAAAATAACTGCAAAAGTGTTACCGTTAAAAGCGTTGAACTACCCGGTAGTAAAAGTACGATAATATCGTGGTTGCGTAAGTAGCACACAGTATTGATTATTGATGCTTACGTGAGAAGTCACTCAGTTATACTCAATTATTGCTATAGTAATTGCTGCATCATATCTTTCATATTATTGATTGTATTATTGTCACAATATCATCTGCATAATATGATATATTATTAAATCAATAATTGAGACGACAAAGTTATTCATATTATTAAATTGCAATATTTACAATGTCTAGAAGTTCTGTCAATGAGAGGTTTGGTCATCTAATTAAGCGCCAATAAGGAGAAATCCTTATCGGAAAGCCCCTTCTTTCCTGGGAACGACCTGGTTGTTAAATATTATGATTTATAATATTAATGATGAATAAGTTCGTGTTGATTAAAGATGGAATTGATAGTTCCATTGTGTTGGAATTATTAGTGTTAGTGGAAATTGATATTTATTCCGTTGATAATTGATGTCTGGTGGTTATATTGATAAATCGGGTAATTAATCGGATAAATGAGCAATTAATTGCTAATAATTTACATGCTTATATAACTATTTGTTCACATGTGTGTACGATTGAATCACATTCTTATACTATTAGGGGAGTTGGTGCAAGATTGATAATACTTGCATGACTAAGTTAAAAATGGAGGTATAAATGAAGGTACTATACTGTAATTCGTATTTTCACATGATTATAACTGTTGATTCACATGATTGAACTATTGATTCACATTATTAACTATTAGGGGAGGTGGTGCAAGTTTGATAATACTTGCAGAACTAAATTAAAAATGAGGAAAAAGAGGGAGGTATTATACTGTAATATTTTGAGCCCCAAAATGTACAATTATTAAAACTATATTTTTCTATAAATAGAAGCGCATTCTTCCTTCATTTCTCACCAATTCACTAAAGCTATAGAGCAATTATTATAGAGAGAAATTATAGAGAGAAAGGGGAAGAGAAGTCTACTACCTCACTACTCCAGTATCCAGTTTTTCTAAGGTAAGGGGTATTATTCTTTCCTATTCACGAAGAGAGTTAATTTCTTTTAATACTTGTAAGGGTTGTTATTCCATTCTTTATTATTATGTTGGAATAACCTGTCTATGCGAAGTACCGCATACATGGTGGAATTCTTTTGTTATTCCATTCTTTATTATTCTGTTGGAATAACCTGTCTGTGCGGTCTACCGCATGCCTGGTGAATTCTGTTGTTATTCCATTCTTTATTATTCTGTTGGAATAACCTGTTTGTGCGGTCTATCACATGCATGGTGAAGTCTATTGTTATTCCATTCTTTATTATTCTGTTGGAATATCCTGTTTGTGCGGTTTACGCATAACCTAGTTTCATTCGTTATTATTCTGTTGGAATATCCTTTCTGTGCGGTTTACGCATGACCTAGTTCTATTCTTTATTATTACATTTGGAATATCCTATGCATGCGGTTCTGGCGACCGGTTCCATTCTTTATTAATTATTATGTTGGAATATCTTGTCTGTGCGGTTTACGCATGACCTGGTTCCATTCTTTATTATTCTATTGAGAATAACCTGTTTGTGCGGTCTATCGCATGCATGGTGAATTCTGCTATTATTCTATTCTTTATTATTCTGTTGGAATAACCTGTCTATGTGGATTACCGCATGCATGGTGAATGATCCTTTATATTCATATGAAGAGTATTTTCATTCAAAAGGGGTTTCTCCCAGGGGCAGTTTCATAATTTTGTTACCCTCAAAAATTCTGAAAAAATTTGAAATGATACTTTGATGAGTTTTCTAGATTGTGTCCAAAAATGACGATTTTTGGATGTATAGATTAAGAGTTATGGATTTTAAGGAAAAAGACTATTTTAAAAGTAAACCCTTATAACTCTTTCTGGTTAACTCCAAAATTGGTGAAATTTTTATTAGAAGTACATGTATATAACAGAAGTATACCCTGTAAATTTTAGAATTTTTGTACAAACGTACAATTTATGATAAATGTCTAAATATTCGGAAATTTTGGCCATATGAAAAATAGTAAATGAATTTTAAAAATTCCGAGAAAAATATAAGTTCAATATAAGACTATATTCTGCTAAATCCCAGGAAAAAAATATTTTTGGGAATGATTTGGTATTTTTCCTAAAAATGAACTAGTTATGAGTAAATAAATTAAATATGTTATGTGAAGTAACAAAATTGGAAAATAGGATTTTATGACTTGTGAATCCTATATAGGGTATATGTAGATTTTTGATGAGGGATTTGATCATTGGTGATGAAATCTTATGAGTATGGCATTTTTGAATGATTAAAATGTATTATTTAATAAAGTGTAAACAATTGAAATAAATTGTTTATAAGTTTAAGAAGTGATTAAAATATTATTATAATATTAATATTATTAGATTATGAGTTTATTAAGTAATTGACAATATTTGGAAAAATTTAAAATCTTTAATATTTATCCTTGATTTTCTCTGATTTGATTTTATTTGATTATTGCTTATATCATTGTCATCATCCTCATGCTTATATTGTGATGAAAGTCATCTTTGGCTTACGTGCATAGATGGACTTGGTATAATTATGACCAGGGATTATTCAGTATAATCATGACCGTAATGTAACGAATGATGTGGTAAAAGTCCTCATTGGCCTGTAGTGCATTGATGGACAGTTTTTGGAATGATTATGATCAGGGATTATTCGGTATAGTCATGACCATTGATGATTTAATGAATATCCATGGTCCGTAGTGCAGGGATGATTCGATGATGTGGTTTATTTATTAAGCTGAGTCTCAGTGATTAAAATTGATGAAAACATTTTAAAACATAGAAGATAATAGATATCATGCTCTATTTGACTCTTCTAATGGATTGCTTATTCCGCTGCAAGTTAAACTTGATGTCTATTATATTTTATTAGTTTAACATTGTTGAAGACTAATGATAATTTATTCTGCATTATTTTAGTCATAATATTTCTTACTTGGCTAGTTGAGCTCACCCTTTCTTTCACTGTTCTCTTAAGGAAATGAGAATATAGCTGGGACGAGTCGGGGAACGAAGTGACGGTCCAGATGATAACATTAGTAGTCCTTACTATTCTGTTAAATAGTGTGATAATAAATATAATGGGGAATCCATTGAGTGTGGATATTGTCTAGATGACAATATTTATATTAAAACTCATAGCATATGTTTTTTCGTATATTACACGACGTTTGTATAATTAAGTTTGTATTTGAATTTTGTACCATGTAAGTGGTGACCCAAAATGGGTGATGTATACCTGTTTTGGGGGCGTCACATTGAGTGTGACAAAGTACATGAAAAGTAGCTAAAAGCTAGAACACGTATTTTACCAAAAGGCTACCAATCCATGGTGATGATGGCTACAATGTTGGTAGTTGGCCAACTCCCTTATGTCTAATGTTTCCTCTCATTCTTTATTGAATTAAACCTTGGTGTAAAGAAATTGACAGGGTATGCATTTCTCTATATAAGCAACTTCATTCTTTAGATTTTATGTTTCTTGAAATTATCTGCTAAGTGTGGGCTGAGAAGGGGAGCTGCTGAGAAATTGAGGAAGCATAGTTAGTGTATTGAGGAGTAGCCATCTAAGCTTCAAGAGGTAGCATTTCTATTTTCATGTTCTTAACTTTGAAGTTGGTCAAATTCTTGCAATTGTATGAATTCTCTGTTAATTGATGTAGAATAGCATGCTATTGTGTTATCTGAGTTGGTACACATGTTTTGGAACATGGTAGCTGGTCTGGTTGCAGGTTTAGCATTACATGTGATAAAGCTCTGCAGAAGCAGAGCCATATTTTTCATTCTATTCGAAGTGGCGCAGCCGCGCCACTTCTATAGTCTAATACCGCGTGGCCGCGCGTGGTGTTTTCTCCAGATACTACTTTAATGTTTCTGTATTGTTCTGATATGCTAGGATAGTTAGGATATGCATGTAAGGGACCCTGTCAGGTGATGAGATGTTGTTGTGGACATAGAAAGTTATCTTAGCTTGATTTAAGTTGAGTTTTCAAGAAAACTTCAAGATTTGGAAAAATTAGAAATGGTAAACTTGAGTAATGCATATTCTAACCTTGCAAGCATGTTAGTATGGTTTTGAAATGCATATCGGACATACTAACTTAAGTACATGGATTTCATATTGAAGCATGAACATGTTAGACTTATTAGTAAGTTTTACTAAATGAAAATATAAAATTTGAACGTGAATGTTTATATACTACCTTGAGGGATGAAATCTGATAATTATAAACTGGGAGACATGCGGTTGCGCGTCTCTTTAGTGCAAATCAGGCGCGACCACGCCATTCTACAGATTTAAAAAGTGACTTCTATGATTTCTGAAGTATGTAGCATGCTAGTATAATTTCATTATGTTTATTTCAGTCCATGATACACTGACAAAGGTAGCTTTGCATGTTAACACCTATCTTAGCTTGAATTGACAAGGTGTTTTAAAATTATTATGTCTAACAAAAGATTCGAGCTACGGAATAACATACGTATAAGGTTTCTTGATTTAGTCGTATGTGTACACTTGATCTATATATATCAAGATTGTTTATCGAAAATGTTTAACTAATGAATATCTTATATACGTATTACATTATGTTAGGATTTGAAAGAGTATTGTTAAGCGATATTTTGGTAAACTGCGTTTGAGGCAAGTATCATAAACCCTTGCATTACTTTATTCGATTCATATCGTGAGCAAGTTCTCTAACCTTACTCAAATCTATATTGAGCAAGTATCTGAAATATCCTTTTATAGTACAAGTATCCTAACTTACACGACTTTGGATGTTGTGCAAGTTCTTGAAATTCCTGTAATACATATATTGAATGCAAGTTATCTTATTTATCCGTTCAATTGAGCTAGCATGTTTAAACTCTTGTGGAAACTATTATTAATGTTGAACTTGGTATCATTCTCGAATATTGTGAAAGGGTCTATGCCATTGATTCGGCTAGACTATATGCATGTTCATAAAACTATCCAAACCAATCGACTGGTGTGGAAATCTTAAAAACTAAGTTGAACAACCCTTATGGTAAGGGGAGTGTATGTTGTTGGAAACCCCAACACATAAGTGGTTTATTATTGTTGTGTTATGCATAACTTAGAGTATTGTAGACTGATCATCTATAATACTTGATTCTTTTGGGTTATTAGTTTAATATTGGTAATTCTAGTAGATGTTCAATAGTCCTTAGTGACTGCTCAGTATGAATTGTTTATCTATTTGGATACATTGATAGTCGTTGAATTCATATATATCTGATGATTTATATTGAATTATCGTTCTTATTCCGAGAATTATTGATATTCATTTTTCATGATATTATTCTGAAACTCTGAACTATCTTAGAGATGATACTTCGATATTTCAAACTCGTGTTATAAAACTCTTTACCCTTGTTGTATATTACTTGTTGGGCAATTTGTGCTCATCCTTGATTATTAAAAACCTTTCAGTTAAGGAGGAATAGAGAGGTGTCTCTGGAACAGACAAGGGCAAGGGCAAGGGCAAGGCTACCGACTAGCTTGTCCCTTTTATGTTAAAACTATCATGCTGTGTTAAGACTATTTTCAAACAACGTTTAAACTTAAGTAGGATTATGTAATAGGTCTTTATTCGATACTATTATGTAATCTATTAAGTACTTTAGGTTGCGAGACTTGGGAGAATAATTATAATAAATCATTGTACATTATTCTAATTTAGATTTTCCGTTGAAAATGTATGATTTTAGTTATTATGGTAATACTTTGAGTATGTGATGAACCAAATTCAAATGACCAAGTGGAGGTCCGAATTTGGGGGCGTCACAGGTTGGTATCAAAGCTATAGTTATATACCTTAGGAACGAGAGTCCTTAGATTATAACTTAAGAAAAACTATAAGTTAGGAAGGAGATAAAACTCATGTAGAGTTTTCCTTGAGAGTCTTAGTGTGTTATAAAATGTAACTTCATTCTATACAATGAACTTATGTTTACTTAACATTCTGACGGAGTTTTTGTTTATGTTGTCTTATGTTGGTGATTGTAGGATGACTGACATTGGAGGACCTAGCCGAGTAGTAGAGGAGGAGCCGCGTGATATCTATGTAGTCTATGAGGCACCATTGATAGCAGAGCCTATTTCAGTAGTAGCCCCTTTTGATGATGACGATGAGGAAGAGGTGGAGTCTGATTAGGAGGAGGAGCCCGAGCCTATGATGGACTTCGACGAGGCTACTTTTGAGGATCAGATGTTAGGAGAGTACGAGGAGTAGATATTTGAGTTGGGATGTGGAGTGGAGGAGTTAGAGGCTGAGGCTAGGAAAAGGGAGTCTGTGTTCCAGAAGTTGAGCGACGAGGACCATCAGAGGCAACTAGTTATGCAGGAGATGGAGGTGGAAATTTCTCACCGGAAGGAAGCCGGGATCCAGATGGGAGCTTTGTTTCATCGAGCGGTGGCGAGGAATGTTGAGGTTGCATGAAAGCTGGAGGAATTAGAGTAGAAGGTTTTGAGTGAGAGGGCTGAGAAGGAGGCTCTCCGAACTCAGTTAGAGATGGAGGTGATAGATAAGATTCACTTCGAGGAGAAGTGGGAGGAAGCCAATGATAGGGCAGATGATCTAGAGGATGAGGTGCGGTGCAAGAGGAGGAAGATGAACAAGATGGGCTATGCTCTACACACGACCATGGAGAGATTGATCGATAGGGTACATCATTACCCAGCTTAGCAAGGACAGACCCGGCATACCATAAGTTGGGACATGGTGGTACACATCACACAGAAGAAATATCAGAGCGCCATAGAGTGTGGGATGTTAGATTGAGTTTTGAGGGAAAAGCTCAACAGTGTAGTAGTTTATTTATGTGTTGTAATATGTTGTTGTTATCTCAATCTTTTGTGTAAGATGTGAGATAGTGGTAAACCCCCAAACTTCTGAAAAGTGTTAGGGGGGTAGTAGGTTAGTATGTCCCCGTCTTTTGTGATATTAGGGGATATGTGTTATCATTTATAGCAGTATGCTAGAAAAGAACATGTAATGTAACCCTTTGGCATATGAATATAAATGATCTTATTTCAGAAATGTGTTATAAACCTGTAGTTCTTTTCTATTGAGAAATGTCTAAATATGATAATTAGATAATAAAATGAAAATTTTGTGATGCAAAAAATGCCGCCCAGACATAGAATAACTGTCCCAGAAGAGTCAGTTAATAATGAGGGAGGTCCTGTAGATCCGATACATAGACTGATAGATTTATTGGGAGAAGCTCTGAGGGGAAGAAAGGAACCCGTACCACCCATTCCCCAAGTTGTCCCAGTAACGACCTTCAAAGATTTTAAGAGTGTAGGAACCCCAGAGTTTGCGGGAACCACTGACCCGATAGTTGCGC
The DNA here is from genome assembly GCA_020205615.1 of Panax quinquefolius. Classification (NCBI taxonomy): domain Eukaryota; kingdom Viridiplantae; phylum Streptophyta; class Magnoliopsida; order Apiales; family Araliaceae; genus Panax; species Panax quinquefolius. The sequence goes on along the minus strand of JAINUW010000142.1, from coordinate 238,215 downwards.
AAACCTAGATCAAGGAGATCGAGAAGGCCTTCACTATAGCTCGCGTGGGTGAAGACTAGAAGACAGTATTTGCCACATACATGATGAGGGGTGAAGCAAACTATTGGTGGGAAACTAATCAGCAGAGAGCGGGGGAAGGAACGAGAAGGATGGAAGTAAAATTCCTAGAGTTAAAACAAGGTGATATGAAAGTGGCACTATACACAGCTAAGTTCAATGAACTAACGTGATTTACAGAGCACCAAGTTGTGGATGAGAAGAGGAAGGCGAGACGTTTTGAGTAAGGGTTGAAGCCGTTGTTGTATAATAAGGTATCGGTCTTCCAGATTGATTCTTTTACGACATTATTGGAGAAGGAAATCATTGCGGAAGGTGGCATTGAGGCCTTAAGTCTATATCATAAGGAGAAGAAGAATAAGAACGCAGGTAATGAGCATCGTGGAGGGAGCAGCAGCAGCGAAGCAAGTAACTCCAGAAAGAGGAAATGGGAGAATAATAACAACAGAAACAATAACCAATGTGGGAGTCACCAGAGAAACTTCACGAAAAGGACCGAAGCTTGCAACAAATGTGGAAGAAGTCATCAGGGAGAATATTGGAAGAGGAAAAGCACTTGTTATAATTGCGGCCAAGAGGGGCACATATAGCCAAATTGCCCAAAGCCGAAGAAGATTAGAGGATGTTTTGCTTGTGGATTGACAGAGCACCAGATAAAGGATTGCCCAAAGAAAAGAAGCGATGGAGCTGCCGAAAGCCAGGGAGGAGGAAGTAAGTTAATGATTGGTGGACCTGCGCAATCCAACCGATAGACCGCTCGAACCATTAACATGACCGTCCAAGACGTCGTAGCTGCAAAGGACGTGGTGTCAGTTATAATCCCAATCAATAATATAAATGCTTATGTATTATTCGATTCAGGTGCCACCTGTTCGCTTGTATCTGAAGAATTTTCTAATAAACTCAGTACACCCCGAGAACGTTTAGAAGATCCTTTGAACATAGAAGTTGCGAATACGGAAATAATCCCTGTAGGATACGTCTATCGAAATTGTCGCGCAGACATGAGAGAACATGAACTGAGCGTAGACTTGATTCCTATTAGATTAGGAGAATTCGACGTAATACTGGGGATGGATTGGTTATATAACCATGCAGCAGTAATTGACTGTCAGAACAAATGTGTGAACCTTCAGACTCCGAGTAAGTCTACGGTAGTGTTTTATGGTAGCTCATCGCTTAAGCAATTGTGTTGCATTACGATGATGTAGACCAAGAAATTGTTAAAGAAAGGATTGTAGGTTATTTAGCTTACGTTATGGATACTCAAAAAAAGGGAGTAGAGATTAAAGATATACCCGTAGTGAGTGAATTTTAGGATGTGTTTCCAGACGATCTACCTGGCCTTTTGCCAGATAGAGAAATCGAATTCGTAATAGATTTAGCACTAGGAACGACACCGATTTTTAAAGCTCCATAGCGTATGGCACCAGTAGAGATGAAGGAATTGATGATGCAACTTCAAGAGTTATTGGATAAAGGTTACATTCGACCGAGTGTGTCTCCTTTGGGAGCACCAGTGTTATTCGTTAAGAAAAAGGACGGATCGATGAGGCTCTGTATCGATTATCGAGAATTGAACGGAGTAATAATTAAGAACAGATATCCGCTACCGAGGATAGATAACTATTTGATCAACTAAAAGGAGCGAAATGTTTCTCGAAGATCGACCTACGGACGCGATATCATCAACTGAAGGTACGGGATAAGGACATACCGAAGATTGCATTTCGAACCCGTTATGGATGTTACGAGTTCTTGGTAATGTCATTCGGTTTAACTAATGCTCTGGAAGCATTCATGGACTTAATGAATCGAGTTTTCAAGCCACACTTGGATAAATTCGTAGTAGTTTTCACTGACGATATTTTGATCTACTCGAAGACGGAGAAAGAACACGCCGAACATCTGAAGATAGTTTTGGAGGCACTACAAAAAGAGAAGATGTATGCGAAGTTTTCTAATTGCAAATTTTGGATGAAGAAGGTTCAATTCTTAGGCCACGTGGTGGTTGAGAATCGAATCTCAGTAGACCCCGAAAAGGTGGAAGCGGTAAGTAGTTGGGAACAATCGAGAACTCCGATGGAGGTGAGAAGTTTTTTAGGGTTAGTAGGGTACTATCGAAGCTTCATCCATGATTTTTCTAAGATAGCGACCCTGTTAACTAATTTGACGAGGAAGACGGTGACTTTTTTACGGACCGACAAATGCGAAGAGAGTTTTCAAGAGTTGAATAAGAGATTAAGCGAGGTGCCTATATTATTATTACCAGATAATACGGGAGGATTGGTGGTGTACAGTGATGCGTCACATAGAGGATATGGTTGTGTGCTTATGCAACACTGTAAAGTCATTGCGTATGCATCACGATAATTGAAGGATTACAAAAAATGATACCCTACTCATAACTTAGAGTTAGCGGCAGCAGTTTTTGTGTTAAAGATATGGAGACATTATTTCTACGGAGAGAAATGTGAGATATACACGAACCACAAAAGTCTGAAATATATCTTCATGCAGAAGGAGTTGAATATGCATTAGAGGAGGTGGTTAGAATTAATCAAAGATTATGACTGTGAGATTCTTTATCACCCGGGGAAGGCAAACGTAGTTTCCGACGCTCTAAGCAGGAAAGGAAGGGAGAAATTGTTTCAACTGACAACTCAGGAGGAGTTAATAAGAGATATGGGTAAGTTGGAAATAGAGGTGAAGGGACCCAAGAGGTCTGAAGAGAAGTTATTTGTAATGGAAGCTTGTCCGACATTGTTGGATAAAGTAAAGGAATCACATGAGAAAGATGGAGAATGTGAGAAGACCAGGAAAAAGAATTTCAGAAAATGAGGAAGAGAAATTTTAAATAGGTAAAGACGGTATTTTAAGGTTTGAAGGTAGAGTATGGGTACCAGCGGTAGTCGAATTAAGAGAGGAGATTTTACACGAAGCACACAATACGACATATTCCGTTCATCCGGGAGGCACAAAGATGTACCGGGACTTAAAGCAACATTTTTTGTGGACAAATCTGAAACGAGAAATTGCGGAGTACGTTAGTAGATGTCTTACGTGTCAACGAGTCAAAGTAGAGCATCAGCGACCGAGTGGTTTATTACAACCATTGGAAATACCAGAGTGGAAATGGGGGCATATCACGATGGATTTCGTGGTAGGACTTCCAGTCACGCAGAAGGGTTTGGATGCCATTTGGGTTATCGTAGACCGACTTATGAAGACCGCATATTTTCTACCTATCAAGATCCGCTAGAGTTTAAATCAATTAGCAAGTCTGTACGTGAAGGAAATTGTTTCACGACATGGAGTGCCGGTGTCGATTGTTTCTGACCGAGACCGGCATTTCACGTCGAAATTCTTGAAAAGTTTACAAGAGAGGATGGGAACACAGTTACGGTTAAGTACTGCTTATCACCCTCAGACAGACGGAAAAAGTGAACGAACAATACAAACGCTAGAGGACATGCTTAGGACTAGCGTGAAAGACTTCAAGGGAAATTGGGACGACCACCTACCCTTAGTCGAATTTGCGTATAATAATAGTTACCATGCGAGTATCGGCATGCCACCGTATGAAGCTCTATACGGAAGGAAGTGCAGAATGCCATTATGTTAGGATGAAGTCGGAGAACGATGAATACTCGGACCAGAGTTAGTACAACAAACCGCGGATGTGGTAACAATGATAAGAGCAGATTAAGAGCACTCAAGATCGCCGTAAAGAAATGTATGTGAGACTTGCATCGGCAAGACCGATATTTTGAAGTCGGCAGTTTTGTATTCTTGAAGGTACCTCTATGGAAGGGAAAGATCCGTTTCGACAAAAAAGGAAAACTGATTCCAAGATTCATAGGACCATTCGAGATACTAGAGTGAGTGGGCGAAGTAGCATACAAAGTTACACTACCACTTGAGTTGGAGCACATCCATAACATGTTTCACATATCCGTGTTGTGTCCGTACAAGCCTGACTAGAAGCACGTGATTTCTTACGAACCCATTTAAGTGGAGAAGAACTTAGCATATAATGAATTTCCTGTCCAAATTCTAGATAGGAAAGAGCAAACTTTAAGGAATAAAGTTATTTCCTCTGTAAAAGTACTTTGGCATAACCACGATGTCGAGGAGGCAACGTGGGAATTAGAAGATAGGATAATGAGGGATTATCCACATCTATTTGTGTAAACTTGTAGCAATTCTGGGACGAAATTTTATAAGGGGGGGAGGATGTAATACCAGAGAGTTTACGCGTCTTAATAAATAAATATTAATGGAAATGAATATTTATTTGAGTATAAATGATTTTTGTATTACGAGATTAGTTAACTCAATTATATTAAATAATTAAATAATGGAAGAATTGTGGAGTTTGTGATGAACTCGTTGAAAGCCTTGTGTGGCACGGTGATGGGAAATAATAATAGTAATATTAATTAACGAAGGAATTATGAAGTGAACAATTAAGTAATATTAATTGTTAATTTCTATTGTAGAATATTAATTAATTGTAAATGGTGATTAATTAATAATATGTGATTATTATTATTATTGTATACGTGAAAATAATAAAATAATTAATATTTGTAGAGATCCACAATTACATTAATCAATATTGGTATTAATTAATCAAGAAGGTAATTAGATTAATTATTTGACAAATAAGTAAGTTGTTAATATATTAATATTATATTAACGGTTAGTCTTATAATTAAAAATATGAAATATATGGAATACAACTTTATTATATAGTGTATGTGACACTATGTAACTATACGATATATATCAACACAATATTAAGTTTTATTAAATTATATTATGAAGCAATGTGAATGAACATATTGGAACTATATGTTATAAATAAATCATGAAATGTGTATGTGACAATATGTATGGGTGGGAACCTTAAAAGATGTACTCTGTCAAAGAATTTCAAACTATTCCAATAAGTGAGTATAACTGGAATACTAAAGTTTTAAGGAGATATTAAATTACAAGTAAAGTCCATACATGTTATAAATAATAATTAGATTGGACTAATGTACATGGATTGTATGATGTGAGTATAAAATTATCTTTACATTTCTAATATGGTAAAAAATGTACCTTAAAATTACATTGTGGGAATTAAAGGAACCAAACTAAGAATTATAAACATATTTGCTGAGATTTAAAATCCTTGTCCCATATTGAGTGTCACAAAGTACATGAATAGTAGTTAAAAGCTAGAACACGTATTTTACCAAAAGACTACCAATCCATGGTGATGATGGCTACAATGTTGGCAGTTGGCCAACTCCCCTATGTCCATTGTTTCCTCTCATCTTCTATTAAATTAAACCTTGGTGTAAAGAAATTGACTAGGTATGCATTTCTCTATATAAACAACTTCATTTTTTAGATTTTATGTTACTTGAAATTGTCTGCTAAGTGTGAGCTGAGAGGGGGAGCTGCTGAGAAATTGAGGAAGCATAGTTAGTGTATTGAGGAGTAGCCATCTAAGTTTCAAGAGGTAGCATTTCTATTTTCATGTTCATAACTTTGAAGTTGGTCAAATTCTTGCAATTATATGAATTCTCTGTTAATTGATGTAGAATAGTATGCTATTGTGTTATCTGAGTTGGTACACATGTTTTGGAACATGGTAGCTGGTCTGGTTGCAGGTTTAGCATTACATATGATAAGGCTCTGTAGAAGAAGAGACATATTTTTCATTATGTTCGAAGTGGCACGGCCGCGCCACTTCTATAGTCTAATACCGCGCGGCCGCGCGTGGTGTTTTCCCCAGATACTGCTTTAATGTTTCTGTATTGTTCTGAGCATGCTAGGATAGTTAGGATATGCATGTAAGAGACCCTTTCAGGTGATGAGATGTTGTTGTGGACATAGAAAGTTATCTTAGCTTGATTTGAGTTGAGTTTTCAAGAAAACTTCAAGACTTGGAAAAACTAGAAATGGTAAACTTGAGTAATGCATATTCTGACCTTGCAAGCATGTTAGTATGGTTTTGAAATTCATGTCGGACATACTAACTTAAGTACATGGATTTCATATTGAAGGATGAGCATGTTAGACTTATTAGTAAGTTTTACTAAATGAAAATATGAACTTTGAACGTGAATGTTTATATACTAACTTGAGGATTGAAATCTGATAATTATGAACATGTCGGATAATACTCTTAGACTCACTCATGTATCATAAATATATATATCATCATGCTTAGGTATCATAATTCAAGGAAATCATAAACAAAGCATATTTCGAAACAAAACAATGTTAATTACACGTATGTGATATGAATGCTCACAAGCATGTCTAATATGAGTTATATGACTACTTTATGTGTTTAAGAATCGAGCATGTTGTGCTTTGTGATTTCATAACCTTAAATGGCCTTAATTGGTTGTGATGTCCAACTTAGAATCGTATTATGCAACATGGGACCTAGATTAAACTTGAAAGATGTGAAAGGACCCTTAACATGTCAATATATGTTATATATATAAGGATGTGCAAGCTAGCCCAAGCAAATAATTGCTCAGCCCTGGTTTGAACTGGGAGCCGTGTGACCGCGCATCTCTTTACTGCAAATCAGGCGCGACCGCGCCATTCTGTAGATTTGGAAAGTGACTTCTATGATTTCTGAAGTATGTAGCATGCTAGTATAATTTCATTATGCTTATTTCAGTCCATGATACACTGACAAAGGTAGCTTTGCATGTTAACACCTATATTAGCTTGAATTAACAAGGTGTTTTAAAATGATGATGTCTAATGATAGATTCGAGCTACGTACTAACATACGTATAAGGTTTCTTGATATAGTCATGTGTGTACACTTGATCTATATATATCAAGATTGTTTACCGAAATTGTTTAACTAATGAATATCTTATATACATATTACATTATGTTAGGATTTGAAAGAGTATTGTTAAGCGATATTTTGGTAAACTGCACTTGAGGCAAGTATCCTAAACCCTTGCATTACTTTATTCGACGCATATCGTGAGCAATTTCTCTACCCTTACTCAAATCTGTATTGAGAAAGTATCTGAACTATCCTTTTATAATACAAGTATCCTAACTTAATGACTTTGGATGTTGTGCAAGTTCTTGAAATTCCTATAATACATATATTGAATGCAAGTTATCTTACTTATCCGTTCAATTGAGCTAGCATGTTTAAACTCTTGTGGAAACTATTATCCATGTTAAACTTGGTATCGTTCTCGAATATTGTGAAAGGGTTTATGCCATTGATTCGGCTAGACTATATGCATGTTTATAAAACTCTCCAAACCAATCGACTGGTGCGGAAATCTTGAAAACTTAGTTGAACAACCCTTATGGTAAGGGGAGTGTATGTTGTTGGAAACCCCAACACATGAGTGGTTTATTATTGTGGTGTTATGCATAAATTAGAGTATTGTAGACTGATCATCTATAGTACTTGATTCTTTCGGGTTATCAGTTTAATATTAGTAATTCTAGTAGATGTTCAATAGTCCTTAGTGACTGCTCAGTATGAATTGTTTATCCAGTTTGATACATTGATAGTCGTTGAATTCATATATATCTGATGATTTATATTGAATTATCGTTCTTATTTCGAGAATTATTGATATTCATTTTTCATGATATTATTCTGAAACTCTGAACTATCTTAGACATGATACTTCGATATTTCAAACTCGTGTTATAAAACACTTTACCCTTGTTGTATATTACTTGCTAGGCAATTTGTGCTCATCCTTGCTTATTTAAAACCTTTTAGTTAAAAAGGAACAGGGAGGTGTCTCTGGAACAGACAAGGACAAGGGCCAGGCTACCGACTAGCTTGTCCCTTTTATGTTAAAACTATCATGTTATGTTAAGACTATTTTCAAACGACGTTTAAACTTAAATAGGATTATGTAATAGGTCTTTATTCGATACTATTATGTAATCTATTAAGTACTGCAGGTTGCAAAACTTGGGGGAATAATTATAATAAATCATTGTATATTATTCTAATTTAGATTTTCCGTTGTAAATGTATGATTTTAGTTATTATGGTAATACTTTGAGCACGTGATGAACCGAATTCGAGTGACCAAGTGGAGGTCCGAATTTGGGGTGTCACAAAGTGCCTCAGGGACAAACCTGACCCTTAGCTCACTATAAGAGGTTGGCCCTTCCTGAGCTACCTTAACCCAGAAGGATTTCTTAGTCAAGTTCATCTTAAGGACCAAGACAGTTAACGATCGTAGAGTAGAGTTTGAAGAGAACTCAACGATCATAGTACAATCCCAACGATCGTAGAAGAAGACTTGATGATCGTAGTCCTACCAGAACAGACTAGCTCATGGTGAGCTTGGAAGAAATAAACAATTGCTCAACCATTCAGAGTATGAGGAAATAAGGTCTAATGCTGATTGGAAAGATGTTCTGCTGAAGAATAGTGCCCAAACCTTCTTGAAGTAGATCAGTGGTTGAGCTATGCAGTTTCAAGATAAGGACTAGTGTCAAAACCAACCACTGCAACATCTCTCAGAAAAATATCATTGAGTCAACAAAGGAACGTAGAGTCCATAGCTACCTCACCAAGATACTCTACGAACCAAAAATGTCAACGGTCAATCCACGTCAGTAATGCTTATTCTCTTAAAAGGAATATAAAACTGAAAAGGTTATGGGGAGTTACATCTCATTACTGGGCATCGTGCAACCAATGGCTAGTTGACACATCATATTATTTGTAGAGTCAGAAGGAACTGCTATAATGACAAATTCAAAATCTTCAAATAGTTATCAAAAACTATCAAACCTCTTTCCCTCCCATTTTTAAACCCTAGAATCTTCTTCAAAGCCAAAATCAATTAAACCTCCAGAGCCATGATCACAATCAGCTATCTCTCACAAATCTTTTTGAATCAAATACCCATATTTCTTGAACTATTCAAATGGAAGATTGGCGAGTAATCACTGGCATTCAGCTCGGAACCAAGTCGTTTGAGAAATCCGAAAAGAAGTTCAGAGACATTCTTGAACTTGTGAAGAAAGCTGGATTTTCAAAATGTCTTGAGGCAAACACTCGAGTATATACTGAACTGGTTAAGGAGTTCTACTCAAATGCATCCATAAATGCCGCAACCCTTTCTACCAAGGCTAAAGGTCAGTCTCTAAAGCTGAAATCATCTGATATCAATCAATGCTTAGGTTTTCCTGACCTACGACTGAAAAACCTTGATGAGATCGACACTGAGCAACCGAAAGAGATTATGGGGTACCAAAGGAACCCTAGTCTGAAGGACATGAAGAAAAAGGAGTTTCCTGAGGAATTTGAGTTCCTTGCTGAGATAGTGGGAAAATGTATACTATCTTGAGGATCTGCGTGACAACATGCTTGATCTACAATTAATGATCATGTCTGCAATAGTTCTGAAGAAGCGAATCAACTTTGGAGCTATCTTGTTCGATCAGATCTCCAAATGGATAGAAAAGGCTAAGATAAAAAAGTCTATTGATAGACCCCTAACTAAGGTCTTTCATGGAAGATTGATGAGTATTGTGATGAAGAAGAAGCGGGGAGGGAAAATCAAGGATGGTGAAGGAGAGCCTCTAAATGTTCATAAAGTAATGTCTCCACAGCTAACAATAACTGGGAGCAGAAACAATGTTTCTATAAATAAGAGGAAGGCGAAAAAGGTGGAAAGTTCAGAGTCTGGTGACTCTGCACCAGTAGCAGCCACACCAATAAGGAAGAGATCCAGGGGTATGAAGAAAACTGAGGCTCCAACAAGAAGTCTCTCCATCGAAGACAAAGATGAAGGTGAAAAGGTCTTAACTTCACCAGAGACCACAAAGAGAAGAAGCAATAGACTGCTTCAAGGGCCATCAAGTAAGAAAGTAAAGGTGGTAAACTAGCAAGCCCCATTTTCCGAAGAAAGTACTTATGACGAAAAAGAGGAAACTGAAAGCCCTAAAAATGAATCCTCAAAGAGCAAATCCATCAATGAAAGTGAAGATGGATCAATGAAAGAGATTGTAAAATCTGATGATGAAAAGGAATATGCAAGCCTTATGGCTAACTCTCAGAGTATTCACTCTGATGATGATGAAAAACTACAAGATGACCCAACTGCATCTCCAAATGCAAATGCTCCAACAAGCCCAGATGATGGGTCAAATGATGTTGATTCAGAAAAAGAAGAACATGCCCCTGCCAATGTTGAACGACAAGAAAGTTTGCCTGATGATTCAAAGGCCTCAGAGTCTGAAGAGGAAGAAAAGTCTTACTCTCCTATAGCTGAACCTTCAAGGAGAAAAAAGAGCTACAGACTACTTGCTAAATTTGTCCTCGAGAAGAAAAGTGATCACTCTACTGCAGTCATTGATGTAAGTGATGATGAATCTGAATCCAATGAAAATGATGCTGAAGATGATACTAGTAATGAAAATCAGCAAGAAGGATTCACTGATGAATTAGATAAAGGAAGTCAACATGATTCCAATTCAGAAGGTGAAGAAATGAGAAAAGATTTTGGTTCTGTAAATCAGGAATCAGAGGAACCAGCAGACTATCATGTTTTCTCTCTAGCTAGAATTAGCAGAAGAATAGTGGTGGAATTTTTTGATGAACCACCTGCTGAAACAGCAGCAAGATTGATAAGTCATGGAAATGAACAACTTCTACTTGTAAGAATGACTACAGATGAAGTGCTTCACAATTGAAAAAATATGGAGTTAGATTGCACAATAATATTTTATAACTCTGAAGATCATCTATTGAGATGGTTCTTCCCGTGGATGCCGTGGTTAAATGCACATACTGATAAAGATGAGAGCTACTTCAGCTGGTGCTACTCTCAGTTTCCAAATTTGGAGCTGGTGTCACAAAACCTCCCAAGGGTAAAGAAGTTTGCAACCATGATGATCAATGACTAGCCCCATTACAAAGTCTACCGACATGCCGATAATCACTATATTCCCTACGATCGTAGAGTGGAATCTGAAGACAGAAGGATTATGGCCAAAGAGATAATCGTAGAGTCTGTTCACTCTTCCACTGATGATGTTCAAGTCCAGAATAAGAAGCCTTCATCTGCCTAAGCACAGCTATCTGACATTCCTTCATCCTCCAATAGCGATTGGTATTCAACGATTTTTCAGATTCTCAATACTTTCGAAAATCTGTCCAAGGATGAAAATCGTAGAGTCTAATCTGGTGTTCAACAGGAGGTTGCCCAACCAGATGACCAAATCTCTATGGAGCAGGAACTATTAAAGAAATTTGATGAACTGGTTGAGACGATATCTCAAATCAATGATGAGTCAAATATGGTGTTGACAGCAACAGGAGATAATTCAGTTTAAAATAGACTTTAAGCTACTATGGCTGATGTATCTCTCAAAATCAAAGAGAGAGAGATCACATATATCTGAAGGCCATACATGATCAGAAGGCAGAAGCTCTACGAAAATAGAAGGCCAATGAAGAACAAATCCAAGTCCTCTCTGACAAGATTGACAACATGAATCAGTTTTTCTCTATCTAACTTGAGTTAAGTCAACAAAAACTCAAGATTGAAGTTGATAATTCCTCTTATCTGATGGAGCAGCTTATGTCCAACATGGAACAACTCTCTCTAGTGATTAATAACAAAAAGGGGGAGAAAAAGAGGCATAAAAAGAAGCATAGTAAGAGGCACTCAAGAAAGGCCAAAGAGAGCAGAAAGAGCAGAAAGAAACAAGAAAAGAAGACAAAGAAGAAGATAGTAGAAAAAGAAGAAGTTGGGTCATCATCTGAAGGGGGAGCCAAAGGATGATGAGCCTGTATTTGCAAAGGCTGAGGGGATCCAGAAGAAGAAGAGGAGCATACATCTGCAGAGGAGCAGACAAAAGAAATGAATAGCTGATCAACAGACATCCTAGAAGCATACATGGAGCCAAAGAGGTACATCTCTATCTAGTTAGGTGTGTTCTGGATACAGAATGTAAAATGTCTAAGTGTATTAAATTCCATATTATTATAAATGACATTCATGATTATCTGTTTTAGAAATACAGCTGCTCACTATATATAAGAATTCATTCATAACATGCATATACACTTATTGTTTTTGTCATAATCAAATAGGGGGAGATTATCAGGAATAAGCATGTGAATGATATTCCTATCTACATATGATTTGATTATGATATATATATGAATGAATATGCAAGTATGCCTGCATTAAGAAAAGTTGTAAAGTCCTTTGATAGATAATAGAAACATATGTACAAGGACTTAAAATGAATTGATCAAATATGTTAGGTTGATCCTACATAAGCAAAATAGCTTTGTAAAGTCCTTAAAAAGAAATGATGTACAAGGACTATAAATATAGAAAGATCAAGCATGTTAAGTTGATCTTATGATGTAATAGATGAAACATGTCGATCATCGAGACCTTTGCACCAAAAATCGTGGTCTGCCAGGAGAGTCAAGGAAAACTCGAGAGCTATCGAGGCAGAATTGTAGTCTACAAGATAGTAGATCTCAGAGTTTGTAGACTGCCAGGGGAGATGAGGAAGGATCGTAGTGTGTCGAGGTGAACTTCCTCAGAGCCGTAGTCTGCTGAGGAAATCATGTTCAGAATCGTAGAGATAGTCGACCTATGAAATGGTAGAGAATCTATCAAAGCTAAGTCGAAGAATCGTAGACTACACTCGGTCGTGAAGTCTCTTGATCATATCGAGGCATTGATCGTAGTCGAAGCAAGATCGGATGTGAACAAACAAGCTGGCAACGACGTAAATCGTGAGTATCAAGATCGATCTCGGAGTTGTAGTGTCTGTGTGAGACCCCAAATTTCATGAAATGAAAGTATTCAATTTTATTATAATTATTCCATTTAGTAAATGGTTAAATTGATAAAAGTTAAAGTTAAGGGTGATATGTGAAATTTTTCAAAGTATACAAGTTGTTATAAAATATTAGTTTGGTCGAGGAATATTCTTTTTGTGGGGAATATCTCAGGATGGAACAATCATTGGTGGACCCCTAGCGTAAGTATTATCGTATTTAGAAAATGACAAAATTATCTTTTTATAAAAATAACGGCAAAAGTGTTACTGAGTTAAAAGCGTTGAACTACCCTAGTAGTAAAAAAAGTACGATGTCTACGCATGGTTGCGTAGTAGCACACGGTATTGGTTATTGATGATTACATGAGAAGTCACTCGGTTATACTCAATTATTACTACGATAATTAACGCATCATATCTCTCGTATTATTGATTCAATTATTATCACGATGATGATCTGCATAATATGTTATATTATTAAATCAATAATTAAGATGACAAAGTTATTCATATTATTATTTGAAATATTGATATGTCTAGAAGTTCTGTCAAGGAGAGGTTTGGTCACCTAATTGCGCTGATAAGGAGAAATCCTTATCGGAAAGCCCCTCTTTCACGGAACGACACAGTTGTTAAATATTGTGAGTTATAATATTAATGACAAATAAGTTCGTGTTGATTAAAGATGAAATTGATAGTTCCATTGTGTTGGAATTATTAGTGTTAGTGGAAATCGACATTTATTTTGATATTAATTGATATCTGAAAGTTATACTGACCAGTCGGGTAATTAATCGGATAAATGAACATTTAATTGCTATTAATTCACATGATTATAATTATTTGTTCACATGTGTGTACTATTGATTCACATTCTTGTACTATTAGGAGAGTTGGTGCAAGATTGATAATACTTGCATGACTAAGTTAAAAATGGAGGTATAGATGGAGGTACTATACTGTAATTCGTATTTTCACATGATTATAACTATTGATTCACATGATTGAACTATTAATTCACATTATTTACTATTAGGGGAGGTGGTTCAAGTTTGATAATACTTGTAGGACTAAATTAAAAATGAAGAAAAAGGGGACGGTATTATACTGTAATATTTTGAGCCCCAAAACGTGCAATTATCGAAACTATATTTTCATATAAATAGAAGCTCATTCTTCCTTCATTTCTCACCATTTCACTAAAGCTATAGAGAAATTATTATAGAGAGAAATTATAGAGAGAAAGAATAAGAGAAGTCTGCTACCTCACTATTCCAGTTTTCTTCTAAGGTAAGAGATATTATTATTATAGTAAGGGGTATTATTCTTTCGTATTCATGAAGAGAGTTATTTTCTTTCAATACTCATAAGAGTTGTTATTCCATTCTTTATTATTATGTTGGAATAACCTATCTATGCGAAGTACCGCATACATGGTGAAATTCTTCTGTTATTCCATTCTTTATTATTCTGTTGGAATAACCTACTTGTCGGTCTATCACATGCCTGGTGAATTCTGTTGTTATTACATTCTTTATTATTTTGTTGGAATATCACATGCATGCGATTCGCTTTGACTTTGGTTCCATTCTTTATTATTACGATGGAATATCACATGCATGCGGATTCGCATGACTTCAGTTCCATTCTTTATTATTCATTTGGGAATAACCTATATCAATGCGGTCTATCGCATGCATGGTGAATTCTTCTGTTATTCCATTCTTTATTATTCTTTTGGAATAACCTGTCTATGTGGATTACCACATGCATGGTGAATGATCCTTCTTATTCATTTCTTATTAAATTGTGGAAATGATCTATCTATATGGATTATCGAATGGCGGGCGAAAATCCATTTGCAGTTTCGTAATTTTTCTGACCCTCAAAAATTCTGGAAAAATTTGAAATGATGGTTTGTTGAGTTTTCTAGATTGTGTCCAAAAATGGCGATTTTTGGATGTATAGATTAGAAGTTATGAATTTTATGGGAAAAAACTATTTTAAAAGTAAACCCTTATAACTCCTTGTGGTTAACCCCAAAATTAATAAAATTATTATTGGGAGTACATATATATAACAGGAGTATACCCTATAAATTTCGGAATTTTTGGATAAAAGTACAATTTATGATAAATGTCTAAATATTCGACAGATTTGGCCATGTGAAAAATAGTAAATGAATTTTAAAAATTTTGAGAAAAATACATGTTCAATATGGGACTATATTTTGCTAAATTCCAGAAAAGAAATATTTTTGGGACTAATTTGGTATTTTTCATGAAAATGACCTAGTTATGAGTAAAAGAATTAAATATGTTATGTGAAGTAACAAAATTGGAAAATAGGATCTTATGGATTGGAAATCCTATATAAGGTATATGCAGATTTTTGATGAGGGATTTGATCATTGGTGATGAAATCTTATGAGTATGACTTTTTTGAATGATTAAATGCATTATTTGGTAAAGTTTAAACAATTAAAATAAATTATTTACAAATGCATTATCATTGGTGATGAAATCTTATGAGTATGACTTTATGGTGTATTGGACTCTTCTAATGGATAGCTCGTCCGCTGCAACTATGGTTGAAAAGTTTTATCATCTACCATATGTTCTAAATCTCTGATTTATTATTTACGAAGGCTATTGATAATTTAATTATCTTTGGTCATGATATTCTTTACTGGGCTATTTGTGCTCACACTTTGCTTCACAATTCCTTTCAGGTAATAAGAGTGTAACTGGGTCGAGCGGGGATAACAGGAAAATAGTGTGATGGTCTGAGATTGTCGAAGTTTCTCAATACAGTATAAAACGGCATGACATGCAACAAATAATTGTATTGAGGACCTAAGATGTGTGTGTCGTATTTTATACGTCACTTAATAATTGATTTTGGCGAACAATAATAGGGTGATGAGAACCAGACTTTGAAAGCGTCAAAAGTGCACCTCGTTAGAATGAATATGATAGTAATCTTCTCGTTCTTCTTTGGGGTCTTAAAATATTTGCTGCTATATTTTATATGGCATTGCAACAATTTGAGTTTGGATACTGTCTACGAGATAATATTGTATAAAAACTCACAGCTTATCTGTTGTCGTACTCTGCACGACAGTTCAACAGTTGAATAAATGAAATTTGTATTTGATTTTTATATAGTGATATCTGGCGACTCAGAATGGGTCGTGTGGACCTATTTTGGGGGCGTCACAGTCTGCACAGCCGAATCTGAATCGTAGAGTGTAGTATTGAGACTTCAATATATGTGCTAACAACGCCAAGGCAGAATCATAGAGCAAATACGATTCTCAACAAATGAGCACTCCCAGAATATCCAAAGGAATGAAGCCTCTAGTTGATACTGCAAAAATATATCCCGCTTAAAGGAAGCCAGAGAGCACTCAACGAATGGCATGCAAGTCAACAGAAGATCTAAGCATCAACCTAATAAGCATCCAGATTGAGTTGTGAAGCCATTCGAGATAAAGTCTTCCACAAGATGATCATAAGAAGACTTCAGTAGCTGACTAAGGAAAGTCAGCAGATGCAGTAGCTGTCAAGTGGTAAGATGACAACGATCTTGGATGAAACCAGGTTCGTAGTGTTTGCCAAACAAAGAAAGAACTAATGGAGTGTACACAGAGATACTAGTCTTCTTCTAAAGAACAAGGCTAAAGTGATTAAGCAATGGGACAGTCCATTGATGATAAGTTAATGGGAGATCACAAGGAGAAAGCGAGCTGGACACGCCACAAATCTGAAGTGTCTTGCTATTCAGAAAGGGCCATAGCAAGGAGTCAAACCATCAGTATCTTAGAGCAGTCGAAGCAAACAAGAAGTGTTGAAGCACTGCACAATAGAAGGAAGAGGTGTTCAACACTAAAGATTAAGTGAACACTCTTCAAGATCGTAGTGTTATCTCTGCCTGTTAACTAGACACTACGATCAGGTCCAAGAAGATGTGCATCATAATTATAGAGTTCAAACAACTGAGGATTGAAGCATTGGCAATGGTTCAACCCAAAGATTAATATTCGAACAAAGCTTATTGAGAGCATCGATGCAAAAGGACAACCTCTGATCGAGAAATTTGAAGGAGGTAATAAAGTTGAATACCTACCCAAGATATAAAAGTAACATCTCTGATGGGGTAGGTGAAACAGTAGACCGCAGTGTCAGAAAGTCATGTCATGTCATATCTGCAGTCTACACCAAATAACTCGAGATCTGCGAGGCAATTCAAAAAGCTTTTTAACGAATACTTTCAAACAGGAAGATTGGGAAGCAGTATAAATCAACAGAGCTTCAAAGATCAAGAGTTGTTGAAGATTGCTAAGTTACAGAATCATTGAGTTGTTGGAATGCTATTGTTGACTCTACAAGTTCCACCAGAGATTAAGAGAACAAGTCTCAGTGACAGTGAGACTACATAGGTGGAAGTGAAGCAGCTTTGAAGAAGGACTTAAACAGATCAGAGCTTCACTCAAAAAATATGATAATGCCACTGAAGATGGTAGCTAAGCTGAGAGCCGAGAAGGCTAAGGAGATAGCATTCAGAAAAGTGGCAGAGTACAAAGAAGATCAAGAGAGCCACTCTACAGATCACCATGAACCAAAAGCTGAAAAAGAACAGATGCAGAATCATGTCTGCAAAACATTCAAGAAGGGTTCAAGGATTTCTAAGAGCCAGACGAAGTCTACCAAAACTTCAAAGACTTAGCAAATATAGATTGTGATGGTGCACAGCTGACATCAGATGAAGATGAGCAGAATGGAGTAAAGATCAGCTGAACCAGAAAAGATATGGTCTAGACTCGAAGCAGAATTCAAAGAGGACCACACCAAGATGCTAAGTACAAAAGATGTTCAAGCTTAATGACATCTTAACAGCTCACCACCACCACCACCAACAACAACAACAACAACATTAACAAGCTAGGGCCCAAGGGGTCCTTGTTCAGAGGGACTAAACGAAGTTCCAAGCCTGTTGGGCTTGAAGAGTTCCTAGGGAACTAGAAGAATTCCAAGGCTGCTGGCCTTGAAGAGTTCTTAGTGAACTGAAGTTCCAAGGATGTTGGCCTTGAAGGAATCTTAGTGATTCAGGGTGCTGCCCTTCCTTAGTGGAAATCCTGCTAGTTGAAAGCATAAGAGTGGAATAGGAGCCTGAGTCTCTGCACCACTTAAAATCTCTTGTGTCATTTACTTTATGTCATTTACATTATGTACATAACTATTATAACTGCTATGTATGTATTAACTGCTTACAACTTAACTAACTCTAAGAACAATGTATATATGATTATGAATGTATCAACGAAGGGGATCTTTTACTTATTCCGCTGTGCTTGAAAAGATTCTTATGTTTGTCATATGCTAATTCATTAGCAATACAAAATAAAAAGGAAAAGTATTTGAAAACGAAAAAGGATCTATTCAAACCCCCCTTCTAGATCTATTGTGTGCCTCTGGGGACTAACAATCTGGAAAAATAGAAAAAATATGGTCTGACAAGCTAATGTCAGGACCTCTAGATTCTTCTGTGTCAATGATTTATGCATTTTGATGTTATATATCTGTTCTTTGTAGTAAGGGATTTGATCTGGAACTTGAATCAAGCCTAAATCACGTACAGATTGCAAGATATGATAGGTCAAAGTGCGTTGACCGAGCACGAAAACTGGAAATCTGGGTAAACCTAGAAACCTGACAACGATTTTGAAGGCGCTTGATCTTGCTACTATTTGTGTTTTAATCCGTGTTAGTGATTTAATCTTGTAGCCTGACATGAGTTCTACACATCCATGTTTTTATATTACTCAGATCGTGACCAGAATGGGATTTAATCATGGTCAAAATAAGTTGATCGAACTGCCTGAAGAACAATCTACAAAAACCCAGATTTGTTCATGAACACGTTCCTAACCATTACTTTGACCGGCCAAAATTGTTAAAACATGATGTTGTTATGTTGATCCATTGATGTATTATTTTTCCTTGACATCAAGTGTGACGCCCCCAAAATAGGTATACATCACCTACTCTGAGTCGCCAAATACATGGTACAGAATACAAATACAATCTTAAATATACAACATGAGCTGTGAGATTTAATACAAATATTATCTTCTAGACACTATTCAAACTCAAAATAAGTCCTCAATACATTTATTATCACACTATTTCATAGAATAGTGAGGACTACTAATGTTATCATCTGGACCGTCACTCCGTTCCCCGACTAGTCCCTACTACGTTCACATTTCCAGAAGAGAACAATGAAAGCAAAAGGGTGAGCTCAACTAGCCCAGTAAGAAATATTATGGCTAAGATAATGCAAAATAAATTATCGGTAGCATTCAACAGTGTTAAACTGATACAATATAACAAACATCAAGTTTAACTGCAGCAGAACAAGCAATCCATTAGAAGAGTCAAGTAGAGAATAAAATCTACTATCTTCTATGATTTAAAAGGTTTTTCATCACTTTTATCGTTGAGACTCAGCATATTAAATAAACCACGTCATCCCTGCACTACGGCCAAGGATATTCATTAGTATCACGACAACAAATTATCCATGCACTACGGGGCAAGGATATTCGTGTTTTCATCAATGGTCATGATCATGCCAACAACTGTCCATCAATGCACTACGGGCCAATGAGGACTTTTACCACATCATTTGTAACATTACGGTCATGACTATACCGAATAATCCCTTGTCATAATCATACCAAGTCCATCTATGCACTACAGGCCACAGATGACTTTCAACATAATATAAACATGAGGATGATGACAATGATATAAGAATTCAATAAAACAAGTTCAAGAATTAAATTTTAAAGATTTATAAGTTAATTTATCCTGAACTCAAAAACGTCCAAATTGCCAATATGATACTGCTTTGTGGAGTAAAATTCAAGAATGCTCAGAAGAATATTTCCATGAAAAGATACTGGATGAAGCGCAATTATCCAGGATATTCTAATAATTTCATGGAGTATAGAAGCCAAAACTTTAACCAACTGAGTATAATAGAATATATGAACTTGCAAATGGATTTTCGCCCGCCATGCGGTAATCCACGTAGACAGATCATTTCCACAATTTAATAAGGAATGAATACAAAGGATGATTCACCATGCATGTGGTAATCCACATAGACAGGTTATTCAAATGTAATAATAAAGAATGAAATAATGTAAGAATTCACCATGCATGCGATAGACCGCACGCATAAAAGTTATTCTCAATAGAATAATAAAGAATGGAATCAGGTCATGTGAAATCCGCACAGACAGGATATTCCAACAGAATAATAAAGAATGGAATAAGAACAGAATTTACCAGGTATGCGATAGACCGTACAGACAGGTTATTCCAATAGAATAATAAATAATGGAACCAAGTCATGCGTAATAAGCATAGACAGGATATTCCAACAGAATAATAAAGAATGGAATAACAGAAGAATTTCACCATGCATGCAGTACTTCGCATAGACAAGTTATTCCAATAGAATAATAAATAATGGAACCAGGTCATGCGTAATACGCACAGACAGGATATTCCTACAGAATAATAAAGAATGGAATAACAGAAGAATTTCACCATGTATGCGGTACTTCGCATAGAAAAATTATTCCAACATAATAATAAGGAATGGAATAACAATAGCTCTCTTCATGAAAATGAAAGAAATAATACCCCTTACCTTAGAATAAAGCTGGATACTAGAATAGAGAGGTAGCAGACTTCTCTTCTTCTTTCTCTCTATAATTTCTCTTGATAAACATTTGCTCTATAGCTTTAGTGAATTGGTCAGAAATGAAGGAAGAATGAGCTTCTATTTATAGAAAAATATATTTTTGATAATTGCACGTTTTGGGGCTCGAAATATTACAGTACAACACCTCCAACTTTTCTTTCATTTTTAATTTAGTCTTTCAAGTATTATCAAACTTGCACCACCTCCCCTAATAGTAAATAATGTGAATCAATAGTTCAATCATGTGATTCAATAGTTATAATCAAGTGAAAATACGAATAACAGTATAGTACCTCCATCTTTAACTTAGTCATGCAATAATTATCGAAATAAATATCGATTTCCACTAACATTAATAATTCCAACACAACGGAACTATCAATTTCATCTTTAATCAACACGAACTTATACATCATTCATATTATAACTCACAATATTTAACAACCAGGTCATTCCCAGGAAAGAGGGGGCTTTCCGATAAGGATTTCTCCTTATTGGCGCGCAATTAGATGACCAAACCTCTCATTGAAAGAACTTCTAGACATTGTAAATATTGCAATTTAATAATATGAATAACTTTGTCATCTCAATTATTGATTTAATAATATATCATATTATACTGATGATACTGTGACAATAATCGAATCAATAATATAAGAGATATGATGCAGCAATTACTGTAGAAATAATTGAGTATAACTGAGTGACTTCTCACGTAAGCATAAATAACCAATCTGGTGTGCTCTTACGCAACCACGCATACTCTTTGTACTTTTACTACCGGGTTGTTCAACAGTTTTAACGGTAACACTTCCACCGTTATTTTTATAAAAAGATAATTCTGTCATTTTCTTACTACGACAATACTTCCGTTGTGGGGTCCACCAATGATTGTGTCATCGTACGAATATTCCCTGTTAAAACGAATATTCCCCGACCAATCGAATATTATATACCACTTGCTTACTTTGCAAATTTTGTAAATATTACCCACAACTATAACATTATATTATATCCACACCATAATATTCAAAAATATATTTTGAGAGAAATTAATCTTTATTCATAAAAGTTGGGGTCTTACATAAAATGCCACCTTGCAACTTATACATACATTGTATCTAAGTTTAAAGAATTGAAGAGAGAGAAAGTTCACAAATTTTGGTCATTTGGTATCAAACTCTCAGCCAACTCCTTCTCTCTCTAGACCCACGAAATTACTTAGTGATTCAGTCCTTAGTATGATCCATAGCATCCCAAGATCATATCATGGTTATCAGAATCTAGATCAAAGTCTAAAAGGAATAAAAACCCTAAATTCTAGAAATCCTTAAAGATTTTTGTTAATGTTATGATTTATTGTTTAAAGTTGTGTTAGAGGGTGTTAATAAGTGATCTGGGTTGTTAGATCAAGGATCTATAATATCTAGATGCACGATTTTGAAGTTTTTAGAAATCTAGACAACTAGAAAAAATATGGTCTAACGAGCTAATGTTAGGAACTCTAGATTCTTCTGTGTTAATGATTTTTATGATGTTTGATGTTATAGATCTGTTCTTTGTAGTAAGGGTTTTGATCTGGAACTTGAATTAAGCCCAGATCACGTACAGATTGCAAGATATGATCGGTCAAAGTGCGTTGATCGAGCACGAAAACTTGAAATCTGGGTAATCCCAGAAACCCAAAAACTTGTCAACGATTTTACAGGCGCTTGATCTTGCTACTGTTTGTGTTTTAGTCCGTGTTAGTGATTTAATCTTGTAGCCTGACATGAGTTCTACACATCCATGTTTTTATATTACTCAGATCGTGACCAGAATGGGATTTAATCATGGTAAAAATAAGTTGACCGAACTCCCTGAAGAACAATCTGGAAAAACCTAGATTTGTTCATGAACACGTTCCTGACCTTTACTTTGACCGGCCAAAATCGTTAAAATATGATGTTGTTATGTTGATCTGTTGATCTATTATTGTTCCTTGACATCAAGAATACGAGACTGAACCCTTAAATCACATTTACTAAGCCTGGAACGCGATGATTAAAGGCCTAGAAAGTAGGTACCTCGACTCTGGAAAAACCCAGAATTTTAAGAACAACCTCTAACAACGATTTTGAGAGCTTAGATCTCTCTGATCTGATGTTGTATGGCCATGGAACAAGTTCGTGATTGTAGTATTACATTAGTACTACAGTTCTAACCATATTACAAGCCCAAAAACATAATGAACAAGAAATTAGAACCGGTCAAACTAACAACCTTGCAGTCTGACATGAAAATTTGGGTTTGATGAAGAACAGCTCAAGAACACCTATAGCGACGGTTCTGTCGCTATAGGTCCCTTTAGCGACAATTAATTTCAGAAAATGAATTATTTTATTAAATAAATAGAAAAAAATTGTTTTTAATTATTAAAAATACATAATAAATTACTAAAAATTATTTTAAAGTCCGAATTTTTTTTTAATAATTTAGAGTATATTTCATAAATATTTAATATTTTTGGAATATTAATGGTATTTAATTTATTTAATTATAATATTAAATAAATTATTTAAAAATGATTTTATACTTGAAAAATCATGAAAAATTATATTATGATGTTAAAAAATATTTCAAGTTATTTTTAATAACTTTTAATATTTTGTGAGGAATTTCATTAATTAATTAATATTAATGATGATGAATTTATTTAATAACTATATTAAATAAATTGTGGAAAAATAAATTAATGATTTAAAATCATATAAAAATTATTTAAGTGTTATAAAAATATTTTAAGTTATAAAATATAACTTTTGATATTTTGTCATGAAAATATTAATATTTTAATATTAAAAGTAATTATCGGATAATAAAATTAAAGGTTTAAAAATTATATAAATGTGATTTTAAGGTATTAAAAATACTTTGATATATTATAAATATATTCTAATATTATGACATGTTTTTTATTAATATTTGATATTAAATAAATATTAATGATAAAGGAATTATGTGGTGTTTAATTCATATAAATACGTTACTAATGATTGAAAATTCATGTTAAATGATAATAATTATCTAAAAAAAATTATGAGCTTATGAAAAATATTTTGACTAATAATATAATTATCTAAGATAATTGGTTAAGTGTTTAGGCAGAGTTTAATTGAACTTAAACACGATAATAGTCCGACTAGGCCATCGAGATGTCAGAATTGTGTCAGATTCAACTCAGACTAAAATAGTTTGACTTAATAATAGTTCTTATGTGCTGTATAGACTGATTGGATTATGTGTTAATGTGATTAGATTATTTTTAAATTGTGATGATATTATTCTAATTTGTATATCGATATTATTTATATATTAGGTCTTCAGTCAAAGCTTGATAAATTGTGTAACTGTAATCGACCAAACATGCAAGTTTCTTATACTTATTTATTGTGCAAGTTTTTCTTAAATCGACCTCGTGTTGTATTATTCCATTATACTTGTGGTTAATCATTTTTGATTGCCATGTCTAAGAATTATTAAATCACACTCTGTGCATACTGCATGTATTCATCAGGTATAAAAGGTTGATCACCTTTATTACCATTCGGTCCATATATATATATATATATATATTCAGTTCAATGTTCGTTCAGCTATGTAAAATTTGTTCATGCTAGTTCGCAATTAAATTGTAAAACTGTAGACAACTTTTTATCAATTCTTTCAATCATGATATATTCTTAAATTATTTAACTTAAACTTGTTGGGCAAACTTATTGTTCACCCTTGCTATATCATGATAAACATTGCAGATAAGGCGAATACGGTCGGATACAGGAAAGGATAAAGCTAATTTCAGCTTGGGATTATATGTTCAGCTTATTTGTAATAGTTATGTATGATAATAATATTGTATGATAGTTAGGATATTAATTCGTGTATTAAGTGAAGGTTCTCAACCTTGGGGAATAATGTGTATGTTTAATGTATAAACAATTTATGTTTATATCTTTCGCAATAGTTATAGAAATAGTATACCAGATTCGTGGTGATTTGGGACCCGGATTTGGGGATGCTACACCTTTGATCTTGCTGGTCTTTGATAGTTAGGTCATTTTGTTGGTTGGATCTTGTAGACTGACATGTAGGCTATACATCTAAGCCTTTAATTTACCAAAATCATAAATAGAAACGAATATAATCGTGGTAAAAGTAGGGTTGATGAAACTACCTTATGAGGGTTTCTGGAAAACCCCAGATCTTCAAGGAGCAGTTTCCTGACTGTGGACACTCGAAATTTTCTGCGCTCCTATTACTAAAATTGTAGGAGGGTAGATTCGTCTTCTGGAGATAACCCTCAAAAACAGCTTGCATCCATTCCGGATACTACCGAAAGTTCAATTCAAACCTGGAACACAAACTGGGAACATCAGTTCCAACCCGAAACACAAACCGAGAACATCAGTTCAAACCCCAAAACACACACCAGAAATGTCATTTCTAATCTCGGAGATAACCCCGAGATATGCAGATCAAAAGACCGACAACAACATCAGAGAGGACAGTTCTGTCTCGGCAATAACACTGCGACGCTCAATTCCAGTACCAGAGACAACACTGGGAGTAGCAACCCCATCCTTGGTGATAGCCCCAAGATATGCCACTTCAGTTCCGGCAATAACCCCGAAAATGCTTGTTTCAAACATATGAAATTAGCTTTAACCTCAAACATCCCGTCAAGGCACACACAACTCAGACCCGGAGTTAACAAACGGGCAAACAGGAACACCCACTGATGACAGTGAGATATACAAACAAGTAGCAGTCCAATCTCAGATGTAACCCTGATCAACGTCTAATTTCCACTTAAACTGGCAATAACCCCGGTGAGGAGTCACAACGTCATCTTATCATCTCAACAAGATGATATCGCGGTATACCAACAAGTAGTCCAATCTCAGCTATAACCCTGAGCAACGTCTACTTTTAACTCAAACCGGCGATAACCCCGGCGAGAAGTTAAACGTCATCTTGTTCCTTCGACAATGGCACGTCGTCTCAACACTTCATACATACATACATCCAACAATGTCCCACAAGAACCGAGGATTGACAATCCCGAGTGACTATTACGTGTGACAGTACTTTGGATAGAATTTGAAGCTTGAAGACCATGGGCATAGACCCCTCTTCCTGACTTCGTACAACCTCTAATCCATGTCATTGTGTAACTTTCGACACAAGCAGTCTGAAGAAGGTCAGATATACCTCGTTCGGATGCTCAAATTAAAGTTCTACAAGTTTGAGCGGATATTATAATGCATGAGTGCACGTACTACGAGACAACAGGACCCACGAGGCTCGGATGCATCACGACCAGTCGCAGGTACAACTGCGGCTGCTGTAGGTGTACCTGCAGCCATCCGTCTATATATACAAGCATTGGGGTCAGCCATTTAAGAGGAATAGGGAGGGAAAATGTAACGCCCCCAAAATAGGTCCAATCCATCCAACCTATTCTGAGTCGCCAAATACATGTTACAGAAAACAACTACAACTTTATTACTACAATTGTCGTGCAAAATACAACAACACATATACTGTGAGTTTTAATACCAACTGTGACTCATGTCCCAACTATGGACAGCTCCTCACAGTGATACCTTACATAAAGGTACAATCTAGAACTGTTTTAGAAATTAAAATCTTTGGGAAGTGATCAAGGAAACTTTCGTACATAGGAGGCCATGAATCTAAGTTATGATAGATATCATATGTCCAGAGAATTATCCTTGGTTGATCCAATAGACCCCAAAGAAAAACGAGAAGATTACTATTATGTTCCTTCCAATGGTGAGTCTTTTCTTGACATATAACTATCTCCACCGTCTGCGATTGAACATTATGTTTCAACCCAACTCCAAGATCATATAGGTAGTACTCGTTGATATACTCAGCAAGTGGATGTGCACAACCCTTTTTTATGATAACACGAGATTATATGTCGTTAGACATCTTGTATGATAGTGGAAAAACACCCTTCCAAAGTTGGGCTCACCTCACCCTATTGTTGTTCACCAAAATCAATTATTAAGTGACGTATAATATATGACACACACATCTTAGGTCCTCAATACAATTATATATTGTATGTCATGCCGTTTTACAATGTGTTGAGAAACTTTGATAATCTCGGACCACCACACTATTCCCCTGTTATCCCCGCTCGACCCACCTACACTTTTATTACCTGAAATGAATTGTGAAGCAAAAGGGGTGAGCACAACTAGCCCAGTAAAGAATATCATAACTAAAGATAATTAAATTATCAATAGCCTTCATCAGTAATAAATCAGAGATTTAGAACATATGGTAGATGATAAAACTTTTCAACCATAGTTGCAGCGGAACGAGCTATCCATTAGAAGAGTCCAATACACCATAAAGTCTATTATCTTCTCCATGTTAAAAGTCCACCAACAATGCTTTAACCCTATAACATTAATCAATAGATCCTGTTCACAGTCATGTGAATAACTCATAATCATAATTGTAGTTCTAATTTTCTCTTCTCATCCAAGACGGAGATATTTTTCATCACATGTCTTTACCTAAAACATCAAAGATCATGGTTATACCAAATCACAGTTCCTATTCATAATCATACTAATAAGTTCATCTTTGCACTATGGGCCAAAGATATTCATTAACAGTTCATCTTTGTACTACATGCCAAAGATATTCAATAACAGGTCATCTTTGCACTACGGGCCAAAGATATTCAACAACAGGTCATCTTTGCACTACGGACCAAAGATGTTCATCAACGATTCATCTTTGCACTACAGGCCAAAGATATTCATATCTCAAAGAAATATATAATCATTTCAGAATTTATATTAACAATAATTATAACCATGTTGATCAATTCACCTTTGCACTTAAGCTAAAAATATTCAATTGTAAATTCAATGGTCATGATCATACCAGTCAACAATTCATCTTTGCACTACTGGCCAAAGAGAACCCATGGTCACGATCATACCAATAATTTACCCATCTTTACACTTAAGTCAAAGAGTAATTTCATCACCGGGATTATAAAAATGTTATATATGATAATAAAAATAATATAATCAACATATAGATTTAATCTCAAGAGTAAGATTCATAAATCAATGATTTCATAACACCTTAATCCAAATGTTATAAATCACTTAATAATCTCATAATCTAATATTATTAATATTACCACAATATTTTAATCATTTCTTAAACTTATAAACAATTTATTTTAATTGTTTATACTTTACTAATTAATGCATTTAATCATCCTAAAATGCCAAACTCATAAAATTTCATCACCAATAACCAAAACCCTCATAAAAAATCTGCATATACCTTATATAGGATTCCCAAGTCATAAAATCCTATTTTTTAATTTTGTTACTTCACCTAACATATTTAATTCATTTACTCATAACTAGTCCATTTTCATGAAAAACACCAAATCAGTACAAACAAATTTTCTTTTCTGGGATTTAGCAGAATATAGTCCCATATCGAACATATATTTTGCCCGGAATTTTTAAAATTCATTTACCATTTTTCACATGGCCAAAACCGCCGAATATTTAGACATTTATCATAAATTATAATTTTATCCAAAAATTCCGAAATTGATAGGGTATACTGATATTATATAGATGTACTCCCAATAAAAGTTTCTTCAATTTTTGGAGTTAACCACAAGGAGTTGTAAGGGTTTACTTTTAAAATAATCTTTTCTCATAAAATCCATAACTCCTAATCTATACATCCAAAAATCGCCATTTTTGGACACAATCAAGGAAACTCATCAAATTATCATTTCAAATTTTTCCAGAATTTTTGAAGGTCGGAAAAATTA
This sequence comes from Panax quinquefolius, assembly GCA_020205615.1. Classification (NCBI taxonomy): domain Eukaryota; kingdom Viridiplantae; phylum Streptophyta; class Magnoliopsida; order Apiales; family Araliaceae; genus Panax; species Panax quinquefolius. The sequence goes on along the minus strand of JAINUW010000142.1, from coordinate 209,648 downwards.
CGAAACATGATAAACATAATAATCCTTAAAATCTCTTACCTCAAAAGAGCAGTACTTCTGACTGGAATATCGGATGTAAAGTTAAAGAAACTTCCACTGAATAGCAACTCTCCAAGTATCTAAATACTCACAAAAATATGCTCGACAATATAGAGAGAAAGAAAACTTATTTCTGGTGTGATTTTCAATTCTAACGTAAGCACCTATTTATAGGAAAATGCTAGAAAGCCAAAGGAGACTAAATAATAAAATAATATTATTATCTTTTCTTTTTTTCTACGCATCCTCCACCAACCAAGCCAGCCATCAAGCATGCCAAATCTGAAATTTTTTGGCAGCCCACATGTTTTAAATAAAAGTGGGTCCCACCCATAAATTTAATAAAAATATTTTAATTTCTGAAACTTCAATAATTCATAGAAAATAGATCGTATATCAGAAAAATACAAATTTTATGTCCATTCCGCATGAAATCGAATTCTCTACAACTTTGTAGCTTTGAGTTTTTCCAAATTCCAAACAGAAAATATCCGAAATCCACAAACGGACGATTTTCAACACCGTTTCAACACCTTTTAAAATGCATAACAAATCATGAGTTAATTTTCAACGATTCAAAATTTGTAGGCATATACTCAACTCATATATGTATAACATATCCAAAAATCACAACGATCCAACAGTTGGATTAAAATTACAACTCACGCAATAAAGCTTTAAGAACACCGATTTGAGTTTTTAATACCTCCAATCCTATAAAATACTGATAAAACACCTCAACATTAATTCTTTCATTTATAACCACATAAATAAATCCATCATTTATATCCACATCAAATAAATATTTCCTTATCATATAAATTAATAATTAATTATTCACAAATAATATTACAGAATCACAATTATGACAACCAGGCAGTTCCCAGGAAAGAGGGGGCTTTCCAATAAGGATTTCTCCTTACTGGCGCGCAATTAGGTGACCAAACCTCTCCTTGACAGAACTTTCTAGACATTGCCAATAATTCAATCTAATAATATTATTCAAATAATATGAATTATTGATCTTATAATGGAAAATACTGTGCAGTGATAATTATTGAAACAACAATAATATAAAATATCAATGCAGCAATTATTGAATCAATAAAATAGAATATTGAACAGTAATTATTGTAACAATTATTGAGTAGTGACTTCTTATGTAAGGATCAATAATTCTAAAATACTATGCAATACCATGTGCTACTGTGTAACCACGCATATTACTGTATTTTTTAACCACCGGGTATTCCAACAGTGTTAACGGTAACAACTACGTCGTTATTTACAAAAACTCAAACTTGTCGTTTTCTTCATCCGACAGTTATTCTGTTATGGGGCCCATAAATGACTGTGTCGTCGAACGCATATTCCCTGACAACAAGAATATTCCATGACCAAACGAATATTCCCCGACAGAAATGAGTATTTTATAACCACTTGCGTATTTTGAAAATTTTACATATATCACCCTTAACTTTAACTTTTTATCAATTTAACCATTTACTGAATAACAATTATAAGAAAAATTAAATACTTTTATTTCATAAAATTCACGGTCTTACAGAAAAAGGCGAGGAAGCCCTGTCCATTTTACTCTGCATACACATCTTTTGAGTGTTTCCTCACTTTTAAACACTTGTTAGCTCATATATAGCTATCTTTTATCCAGCGGGAGCTGAGTGTTTATCCATTTAAAGTCATAGAAGTCTACTTTGGCAACCCACTGTAAGCCTTCTCACATTCTATAAAGCTTTCATCTCACATTATTACACATTGTTATACACATTGAGAGTCGTGTTGTAAGTGTCGTTTGCGGGACTTCTATCCGTGGTTTTCATTTCATTCTATATATATATACTTATATATGTATATATTTTATATATGGACTAACATTATCGAGTTATGCCTCGATTGAGCCTGAACTTGATCTAGAGCGTTTAATTATATATATATATATATATATATATATATATATATATATATATATATATATATATAATTATTATATAAAATTGTTGTCGATATATTCTCGATGAGCCCGGATTTATCATCCATCGTTTAATCGCTTTTATATATATATATACATATATATAATTGCTGTGGGACATATCCGATGAGCCTGGATTCACATCTAGTGTGTTTATTGCTTTTATATATATATATATATATATATATATATATATATATATATTTACATTTACATGTTCAGAGTTCACTTCGTGGCCTTTTACACCTTTTATTTACATTATGTTACGCTTGAGTTTACTTAAATGGCGCTTGATCGCTTTTACGACTTTTATTTACATTTTGTCTCACTTTGAGTTTACTTACAGTGGCGGTTGACCATGTTTATATATATATATTTATAGCTTTTACATATATATATATATAACTGCTTACTACTTTCCATACAAATTGCAGTATCATGTGAGCCTAGGATTCATGTGATCACAGGTTCAGTTTACTGAATCTAGATTTGGTTCCCATGATGGACATTTTTCAGCTATAAGCAGTATGTACATTATTTTACAATGTCTAAATTTCCTTGGATGGTTTTCATGCCCATGAGGAGTTCGGCATTGCGGTATATTATTTTCTCGAGAATGCTTCGCATCTCGAAAATAAAAGCAAACAAGCCGAACATTTAATAATAAAATGGAAGTATGAAAAGGTCTCAATTCCTATCGAGCACAGGGTTTGAAAAACCTCTTTTACAAAACGTCATTGCTATATCGTGGTTAAAACTGAATTTTTCTACAAATTCAAACCCTTTGTATATAGGTGCGAACGAGGCCTCGCACTACTTTCAAATAACTGCATATTGATCCACACACACACACAAACACACACATTCATATAACTATTTCTTTGAAGAGTGGCGGTCACCGTGGTAACACGGATGTCGGGGGGTGCCTAACACCTTCCCTCGTCATAATCAAGCCCCCGGACCCAAAATGAATCTCGGTTTCATAGACCTGCCCTAGCGATTAATCAAATCATTGGGTCAATGTGCAAACCTTTTTTGGTTGCAGTGGTGTAACTAGTTAAATACACCAACTGGCGACTCTTAAAGTCAAATCGTCGACATTATACATGTCGGACCTTTTTCACTTATTTTTTTAAACAAATCTCACATTAACATGAGAACACCAAAGAATAAGTAACGAAAAGGGACACTCAAAAATCCCGACGTCGACAGGTGGCGACTCTGCTGGGGATGTCCAGTAAGAGGGCTTAAGCTGCTATTACAAGATTTTCAAAATTGTTATATGCTTGTGTGTGAATGTTATATTTACATTTCTGATGAATGTGTATGAATGCATCTTTATTTACTGCACTGCTAAATATCTATATGTGATATTAGTGCTTCGCACATGTCATCATTTTGCATAAACGGTGAGACACGTTTTATGTGAATGTATGTTGTGTGGTTCCTCCATCAGGAGGCTATCCTGTCGGTGTTTGATTACTGGACTCATGGGAAGAATAATTCCCCAGGGCTCAGGAAAGGCACCACTCAGATTCACTCCAGTTGAAAGACCAGATTAACTTCCCGTCGAGTAAATTGCGATGATCTGGGAACCTTCATGCCAAAAAGCCGTGAGAGAAACCCTAAGATAGATCAACCTCTGATAAACCAAATGTGGAGGAAAGTCTCTTCATACTTTCCATTTTTAATTACTTGTAAACGCATTTACTTGTAATTTTATTCCATGTTCATCCATATGTAATGGAAAATATGAAGAATAATTGTGCATGCATAACATGTTATCAATTAACAACCTGTTTTGCAGGACAAAATTCATAAACGGACATGTTATGATAACATTTGCATTACCCTGAGACTAAACTACGTAAGTCTTTTGTAGGGAAGCAATTGGGCCTGTTACCCGCTCAAAGTCCAAAAAGGCCACGGGCCTATAGCCAATCATGTCTTCTTCTTCGACCTACCCTAATGTCAAGTTTCCGTGAAGAATTTGACTGGATTGAGAGTAAACAAATTACGAGACTTAGCCATTCTCAAAAAAAGAATTGCACCACCCACCTGTGGTACAAAGATATCTACACATACAGAATCCTCTACACAAGGAGCAGTTCAAGGGCTGGAAAAAACAATTCTAGTACCGCAGTTGGATACGACCAACAAAGACCCTGAAAACACCCATCTCAAAGGAGATCCAGACACCAGTGATATCAGGAAGAAGGTCCTCCAAATGGAGGAAACCATCCGCATTTTCAAAGGGATTGGAACACAAGGCAATGTTTCATATACAGACCTTTGCATATTCCCTGGTGTTCAATATCCAGAGAAATTTAAGACCCCTGATTTTGAAAAATATGACGGATTAGGGGATCCTTATACACATTTAAAAGTGTTCATTGGAGAACTTGGGTCTTACGCAGAAAATGAAAAGCTCTAATGCGGTTGTTTCGTAAGTCTAACTGAGAAGCCCGCTTCATAGTACACCGATTAGACAACTCAAAGATCCATAGTCAAAGAGTCGGCTTACGCCTTCCTCACTCAATACAGCTTTTCAATCTCGGATGGCTCTTGACCGGTACCAAATTACCAAGGTCAAGAAATGATTAATGAGTCATTTAGAGAAATGCACGCTAAAGGTGGAGGCGCCATGCCAACTCAAGTTATTCCTTCCATGACAAAATCAAAAATGGTCATGACCTTCATAGATGTACAGGAAGCTCCTTTCTATGAAAGAGTTCTAGCTGGTATTGACAAACCATTCTCTGAAATGATTAAACATGGCGAGATGGTTGAAATGGGATTGAAGTCCCAGAAAATTCAAGACCTAGCCGCTCTTAAAGTCATTGTTCTTTGAGCACATCCAAATCCGTGATCTTATGGAAACAACTCCAGAAGGTCCATAAAAAGAAAGAGGAGGATGTTTCCTTGATACTACAAGGACAAAAAGGCAATCAAAGCATGCCTATACAGAGAAGAAACTACTCCCCTTTTCCAGCACAATCTTAAAACCCTCCATTGCCTAAAAGTGGAGAAGTAAAGCGACCTCGAACGTTCATACCCTTAGGGGACTCGCTCGAGAATATTCTTGCTCTTCCGACCGCTTTCAAAGAAAATTACACACTTCTTCCATCGCCCAACCCTAATGGGAGGGGTTTTAATGCTACTCAGAAGTGTGTTTATCATGCCGGGGCACCCGGACATGATACTCCAAATTGTTGGGCCTTGAAACATGAGATTCAAGATCTAATAGACAATGGTGAGATCGTGGTCACTAAACCAGATCAACCTCATGTGAAAGACAACCCTCTTCCTCAACACAAAGAAGAAGAGATCAACATGATCAGTTAGAGCACTATACAAGGTTCCAATTCTAATGGCAAATCATCCCAACCCATCATAGACGCTGTTAAAAAATGGGATTATGCAAAGTTCCAGTTTACCATGGAACAAAAAATGAAAGCTCTTTGCAAACAAATTGAGCAATTGGCAGAACTGGTGACCCACCAACATCAAGTCACACGCCAATTAATCAGGCAGAAGCATGCCTATCTCCTTCCATTTATTGTAAATGATCCATCAACACCTTCAGAAAGTGAAACTATGGAGGATAAGGTTGCAAAGAGAGCAAATGCTAAAGCCCGTCGGGATTTTGCCAATCAGAGGGAATTCACCAATTTGGGCCAATCTATGGAGGAAATACTTCAAATGTTGATCAACGAAGAAAAAATTACATTCCTTCTCCCTCCCATCAATCCCCACTCAGGGCGGTTCAATCCTGATGAAATGTGTCTATATCATTCACATTCTTGCGGTCACAGCACAGAAGAATGTTGGGCACTCCGCCATCTCATTCATAATCTTATTGATAGCAGTGTCTTGTAAATAGCAGATGATTACACTATGCAACTCAAGGGTGGGAATGCATATCCTACCAAATGGAAGGGATCAGTAGCAGTTATATTCGAAGTGGATGATGAGACTGTCAAAGTATTTCCCATACAATCAATTCAACTCAAAGGAGCTGACAATCCTTTGAAAGTGGCCGCACCAGAGCCAATTCCTTTACCTTTCAGACCACAACATCATGTTGTCAGCTTACACAAAGTTCTATGGAATTATGGAGAATCTGAAGGATCCACATCTCATACTACTGCTACAGTGTTGAAGGAAAATCCATTGTACCTTCCTCAATGGTTTGTCAAACCTACTTGCAAAGCAAAGGGGAAGTTGCCCGTGGAGAAGATTGAAAAATTCCTCTGTACTATGGGATTGAAGCCAAAGTGGTTTTAAGCTTGCGAGAAGCTCCACACCAGATTTTGATACTAGATTTGGTTTTCTCTTCCGAGGATCATCGGAAGATCTTATTGAAGGTTTTAGAAGAAGCCTACTTTCCAAAATCAGTGGATGTCGAAAAATTTCAACATTTGGCTGATCACATTTTCAACAATAATGTGATATCCATCACTAATGACGACATACCTCCCGAAGGGACCGGCCATTGCAAGCCTTTGCATATTGTAGTTTTGTCTTCCGGGTACATGCTAGCAGGAGTATTGATAGATGGAGGCTCATCTCTAAATATATGTCTTTATGCCACCTTGGTAAAGATGAATATCAATCTCAAGTGGATCCAAAGCAGCCATACGGTCATAAGAGCTTTTGATGGATCCCGGCGAAATTTCGTTGGAAAGATTGAATTGCCAATTGAGATTGGTCCCAATACATGCAATGTACCTTTCCACGTCCTCAAGATAGAAACATGATACAACCTGCTCTTGGGGAGACCATGGATACACATGGCTGGAGATGTTCCCTCCACCTTACATCAACAACTCAAATACATTATCAACAATAGTCTAGTCACTGTCAACGTTGAGCCAGATTGTCCTGAACAAGGAGCTCTACCAATTATCAGCTTCAATTCAGAAGTTGAATCGCCGCCTTCCACTACTGGAAGTGAGTAACACTCAATACCATTCTATTAGAGAGCCACCTCCGCACTCCAAGATTACATGCGAGGTTATGTCTACCACTCAAGAAATGATGTTATTGGGTCATCAACTTAGACAAGGGCTTGGTAAAGATAAGCAGGGTATTAAGTACCCTATCCAAATGTCTAGTCAAATCGAACAAATGACTAGGCTATTCTCGCCATTCTGCATACGAAAACCTCATAAGCACAAGCGTGTTCTCAAGCTTCCATCAAGATGACGATTTTCTATACCTTTACCTCATGAGTTAATGCAATCTCCAAAGAAGGTTTCAAATTTCATGTTGTGGCTATCTTTGCTTCCAAACCAAAGGTCAATCAAAGCGAAAGAGGTGCTGATTCCTGAGCCCGAGCTGGAAGAAAAGGAACGGAAACATAAACATGACCTTGCCTTGATGATGGCAGGTATTCGCGTCATTGTTCATGATGAACATACAAACAGATAAACCCCAGACGATGATTTGCCCAAATATCATGGTTATCATTTAGGAGAAGGAAGACAATGACGATCCTTCCATCACTACAGTCTATCAGGACTTTTCCCTCGACAATTGGAGCAGCACTCCATACATTGATCGACGAGGGTAAAATGGGCAGAAAATCCCTCTACCCTGTAGATAACTTTAATTGCTTGTTTTCCTTTACAGCACTAGCAGTTATTTTATCAAGTACATGCTAACACTTTTGTATGATCGAACAGTTGCATATATTAAGTGAAAGCATCTTTTGTTTCAGAACTCTGAATTTAGATGGGCATGTACTTGCTGATATGTTGTCTTCTCTCCACAAGGGCTGTAACTTTGATACAAAGTTGGACTCAGACTTGATGGACATCCAAGAGGACATTGAGAAACCTCAGGAGATTAAGGAATGGGTCGCAGACAAACCCAAACCCAATCTTGATCAAACCACTCCTTTCAACCATGAAACCTTAGACAACCCTAAGCTATTCCGAATTGGTTCAGACCTAAGCATAAATCAACGGAATGACATGGTTGCACTGTTAACCCTATTCCAGGATGTGTTTGCATGGTCTCGTGAAGACATAGTGGGTTTGTCCACTGACATTGTTCTTCATCGCCTTCCCATTAAAAAAGGATTCAAGCAAGTTAGGCAAAAACTCAAGCGATTAAAACCTGAGTGGAGTTTAAAGGTTAAAGAAGAAATTGTGAAACAATTTCAAGCTGGCATCATCATGGTGTCTACATATCCATAGTGGATATCCAACATTGTTCCCATGCCTAAACCAGGAGGAAAGGTGTGAGTCTGCATGGATTACCGGGATTTGAACAAAGCTTGCCTTAAAGATAGCTTTCTTGTGCCCTATATCCACATTCTTATTGACAATACTGCTCAATACGGCATGTACTCCTTTGCTGATTGCTTTGCGGGGTACCATCAAATTATGGTCGCTTAGGAAGATCGTGAGAAAACTACTTTCATCATGCCTTGGGGAACCTTTTGCTACAGACGGTTGTCATTCGGCCTCATCAACGTCGAGGCAACCTATCAGCGAGCTATGATGGCTCTTTTTCACGATTTAATGCACAAAGAGATAGAGATCTACGTGGATGACATCATTGTCAAATCCCGGAAGGACGATGACCACTTAGACCATCTCACAAAACTTTTCAACAGGTTGCGTAAGTACAACTTGAAGTTGAATCCCGCCAAGTGCGCCTTTGGTGTTAAGTCAGGCAAGTTGCTAGGTTTCCTAGTTAGCCACAAAGGGATTGAACTAGATCCTACCAAAATCCAGGCCATCAAGGAAATGCCCATTCCTCAGATAGAGAAGGAAATACGGGGATTTTTGGGAAGGATCAATTTCATTAGCAGATTCATTTCTCAACTCACAACAACCTGTGAGCCAATCTTCAAGTTGTTAAGAAAGAAATCCTCCATGAAATGGAATGATGAGTGTCAGAAAGCCTTCCTCACAATCAAAGAGCAACTGATTAACGCTCCTATTTTGGTACCACCCAGGGAGGATGTTCCCATGTTCATGTACATGTCCATAAATGACAATGCTATGGGTTGCATGCTGGGGCAAAAAGACAATAGAGGCCAAGAACGAGCTATCTATTACCTCAGCAAAAGATTCAGCATCAGTAAACACAAGTACACTCTGATTGAGAAGACTTGTTATGCTTTAGCATGTGCTTCCATGAGGTTACAACATTACCTCCATGGTCACACAACCCATCTCATATCCTGAATGGATCCTCTCAAGTATGTGTTCAGTAAGCCCATACAGAATTGTTGACTGTGCAGATGGCAGTTGATCCTACAACAATTTGACATCGTCTATGTGATGCAAATGTAAGACACCAACTTTTATGAATAAAAATATATTTTCTATAAATATCATTTTTGAATATTATGGAATAAATTTGATATAATGTTATAGTTGTGGGTAATATTTATAAATTTTGCAAAAGTACGCAAGTTGTTATATAATATTCGATTGGTCCTGGGAATATTCATTTTAAATGGAATATTCGATACAATGACACAATCATTGGTGGACCCTACAACGGAATTATTGTTTGATTGAGAAAATGACAAAAATATTTTTATGAAAATAACTAAGTTTTTTACTGTTAACTGTTGAAACACCCGGTGTTAAAAAATACAAGAATACGGCGTGGTTGCATAGTAGCAGACACTCAGTATTGATTATTGATGCTTACGTGAAAAGTCATTCAGTTTTATTTAATTATTGTCGATATTTTATATATTATTAAATCAATAATTGAGATGACAGAGTTATTAATATTATTATTTGTATTATTAACGATGTCTAGAAGTTCTGCCAAGGAGAGGTTTGGTTACCTAATTACGCGCCAATAGGGAGAAATCCTGATTGGAAATCCCCCTCTTTCCTGGGAATGACCTGGTCGATTAATAGTGTGAATAATAATAATGATGACGAAGTTTTGTTTTATTAGTATTATTAATGTAATAAAACATAAAAGTTTTTTATATAAAATAGAATACTTTTATAAAGTTTTTCATTTTATTAGGCTAATAGTAAATTCTTTTTATATAAAACAGAACACTTTTATAAAGTTATCTATTTTATTAGATAATAATTAGAATATATTATATTTTATTATGCATAGTATTTGCATAGTGCCTGCATAGTATTTGCATAGTAAAATCTTTTTATATAAAATAGAATACTTTTATAAAGTTATTCGTTTTATTAGATTATAAATAGAATATATTATATTTTATTATAAACCAATCTGGACCGTCCGATTAAAGTAAATCAATCTAGACCGTTCATGGATTGGTTACTATTCAGTCCATTCTTCTATAAATAGAAGCTCATTCCTTCATTATTTCTTACGAAGTCACTGAAACTCTAGAGAGAGAAACTATATAGAGAAAGAAGAAAAGTATTCTACTACTTCACTACTCCGATATCAAGTGTCTTTTACGGTAATGGATATTATTTCTTTTGTATTCATGAAGAGAACTTCTGTTATTCAATTCTTTATTATTCTGTTAGAATAACCTGTATACGCGGGCTACCCTATACTTGGTGAAATTCTTCTGTTATTCCATTCTCTATTATTCTGTTGGAATATCCTATCTGTGCGTTTTACGCCGGACCTAATTCCGTTATTTATTATTCTCTTGGAATAACCTGTCTATACGAAGTATCGCATGCATGGTGATTTCTGTTGTTATTCAATTCTTTATTATTCTGCTGAATATCCTCGGTCGCGTATTACGCTCGACCGGTTCCGTTATTTATTATTCATTGAATAACTCGCCTCTGCGCAAAGATGTCGCATGCATGGTGATTTCTTTTGTTATTCCATTCTTTATTATACTCAGTTGGTTAAAGATTTGACTTCTATACTCCATGAAATTAGTAGAATATCTTTGATATTTGCGCTTCATCTAGTATCTTTTCGTGGGAATATTCTTTTGAGCATTCTTGAATTTTACTCTACAAAGAAGTATCATGTTGACAATTTGGACGCTATTAGTTCCTGAATAAATTAATTCTTGAACTTGTTTTATTGAATTCTTATATCATTGTCATCATCCTCATATTTATATTTTGTTGAAAGTTATCTGTGGCCTGTAGTGTATAGATGGACTTGATATGATTATGACCAGGGATTTTTCTTAGATAATTATGGCCACCGTAATGTTACAAATGATGTGGTAAAAGTCCTCATCGGCCTGTGAGTGCATTGATGGACAATTGTTGGCATGATCATAACCATTGATGAATACATAAATATCCTCGGCCCGTAGTGCATGGATAATTTGTGGTTGTGATACTAATGAATATCCTTAGTCATAAAAGGTGGGGATGATGTGGATTATTTATTAAGCTCGAGTCCCACCGATAAAAGTGATGAAAAACCTTTTAAATCATATAAAAGATAGTAGATTTTATTCTCTACTTGACTCTTTTAATGGATTGCATGTTCATTGCAGCTTAAACTTGATGTCTATTGTATTTTATCGGTTTAACACCATTGAAGACTAATGATAATTTATTTTGCATTATCTTAGTCATAATATTTCTTCTCGGGCTAGTTGAGCTCACCTTTCTTTCACCGTTTCTCTTGAGGAAATGAAAGCGAGAACGTAGGGACTAGTTGGGGAACGGAGTGATGGTCCAAATGATAGTATTAGTAGTCCTCACTATTATGTTAAATAGTGTAACATTAAATGTAATGAGGACTTATTCTGAGAGTGGATATTGTCTAGAAGACAATATTTGTATTAAAACTCATAGCTCTCTTGTTATATATTAAAGATTGTATTTGTATTCTATACCATATATTTGGCGACTCAGAATAGGTGATGTATACCTATTTCGGGGGCATCTAACAAAAGTCTATCAAAGGTCAAGGAATTGCGGATCAACTGGCTGCCGCACTTGCAGGGGATTACAAACCCTTAGAAACATACTTTCCTGAAGAAGGAGTAATGACAATTTAGCTACAACATCAGTACGATACATGTCGTACATGGAGAATGTATTTTGATGGAGCTGTTAATTCAGAAGGCTCTAGAGCTGAGCAGTTTTAATATCCGGTATGGGGGAGCAGTATCCCATCGCCGTTAAATTGCAGTTTGTCAGCACCAACAACACAACTGAGTATGAAGGTTGTACCATGGGGCTAAAACTTGCCCGTTCAATGGGCATCAGGCGGTTAACAATCTTTGGGGATTCCGAATTGGTAATCAAGCAATCCACAGAAGTCTATCAAACTAAAGAATTACATTTACTGCCTTACCATCGGCAAAATTTATAGATGGCTTTAGAGTTCGAAGAAATCTCTTTTCAACACATTCCTCATAATAGGAATGATTTTGCAGATGCATTAGCAATGTTAGCCTCCTTGGTTTATATACCTGACAAGGAAAATATGCCAAACATCACGTTTGCTCTGCAAAAAGCCCCAGTCTATGGGAATTACATTAGAGAAGTATCGGATGAATTACTTCCCATCCACAACCCTTTGTATTAGCACATCAAGGAGTATCTACGAGATGGATCTACACCCGCTGAGGCGAGCCTAACTGAGAAAAGGCGGATTCATCGACTTGCTATGAAATTCTACCTAAGTGGAGATGCACTCTACAAAAGAGATGCAGGATTAGGTCTCCTTAGATGTCTTGACAAAGACCAAGCTCAGAGACTCATGGATGAGATCCATGGTGGAGTATGTGGCCCACATATGAGCGGACCCCTACTTGTCAAGAAGATCCTCAGAACAGGGCATTATTAGCTTACACTCAAAGCTGACTGTGATGATCATGTCAAGAGGTGCTATCAATGCCAGATTCATGGGAATGCTATCCACGCCCCTCCAAGGGAACTCCACAATATGAGTTTGCCATGGCCCTTCTCAATGTGGGGAATGGACGTGATCAGGCTCATCGAGCCCAAAGCCAGTAATGGACATCGATTCATATTCACCATGATCGACTACTTCACCAAATGGGTAGAAACAGCATCCTTCCCCAGGGTTACTAAAGAAGTTATCATTATTTTCATCAGAAACAATGTCATCTGTCGATATGGACAACCAGAGGTCATTGTGTCAGACAATGCTAAGAACCTCAACAACAAAATGATGGAGGAGTTATGCAAAAAATTCCACATCAAACATCTCAACTCCGTCATCTACCGTCCAAAGATTAATGGTGCTGTTGAAGCGGCTAATAAAAACATCAGAAATATCATGTAGAAAATGTCCGCCAATCATAAAGGATGGCCTGACCTCTTGCCTTTAACTTTATTAGCATACAGAACTTCTATGCGTGCTTCCATTGGGGCAACCCCCTACTCACTAGTCTATGGGATGGAAGCAGTGCTCCCCATAGAAGTGGAAATGGAATTTCTCAGAGTATTGATGGATGCTTAATTGGATGAAGATCAATGGGTACAAGACAGGTATCACCAATGGTCTCTAATAGACGACAGGCGATCAACGACTATCTTCCATGGTCAGTTATATTAGCAAAGGATCGCACGATCCTACAATAGAAAAGTCCGACTACGAAAGTTCAAACAACATGACTTGGTTTTGAAGAAGATCATTGACAACCAAGATCAATCTAAGGGAAAATTCGATCCTAACTGGGAAGGTCCATTTGTTGTCAAGGAAGTATTGACAGGAGGTGCTCTCAGATTGCAGGAAATTGATGGCGATGAATTTCCACAGCTTATCAACTCGGACACCGTGAAACGGTACTATGTCTGAAGTTATCATCAAACAAACATCCTGGTTTTGATCATCAAATCACCAGTCATTCCGATTTTGAACCCTTTCCTTTTTGAATACTCTTCTGCCCCTCGGGGAAACATACACTTCAAACCACCAGCTTGGTATCAATTCATTTCAAACCTTTCACACTTGAAGTTTATCCTGAAGACGGGATTAAACTTTTCTACACTTGCAGTTTATCCTGAAGACGGGATTAAACTTTTCTACACTTGCAGTTTATCCTGAAGACAGGATTAAACTTTTCTACGCCTGCAGTTTATCCTGAAGACGGGATTAAACTTTTCTACACTTGCAGTTTATCCTGAGGACGGGATCGAACTTTTTCACACTTGCAGTTTGTCCCCATTATGGGATCAAACTTTCTTCTCCCCGTAGTATAGCCTGCACATGGGATTCACACTTCTCTTCACCTTCAATTCATCCTGAGGGGCGAACTACGTAGACCTGATCTCCTTGATACCCGGGGGTACGTAGGCAACCATATTCTCTATGGCCCGATCGCAATAAAGAAAACCAACAAAAACATTTCTGCCCTTTCTCTACAAAACAACAAAAATACTTCTACACCCATCTGCCTTCCGCATTCAGCGTTGAACCTCTTACACCAGGTTCGAACTATGCAGACTTGATCTCCTCTTCAATAGGAGTACGTAGGCAGCCATTCATGGTGCAGTCTAACCCCTACTAGAACAACATACTTGTCACATGGTACTGGGATCTACCTTTAATTTGCCCCATTTTATCGGTTTCAGATCAAAGAGATGGAATTATCCAACCTCTTCTCACAAATAGAAGATTTGGTGACTATCTAAGCTGCGATCGTGCCTCGAAGAGCAATACCAACCCATAAGAGATGGAATTAACTAGGCTTCTCACAAATAGAGTAATCTTGGCGACCATCCGTCGTGATGCGGTCAATCTCGAGAGAGGATGAAACTAGCCTCCTCCACCACTTTCCTTCATACGATATACCGTCCCAAGACACCAAAGATGGTAGGGATTTACGAAAATCAATGATCCGTTCTGAGAGATCTTGCGACATCTCAATGTCCATCTATCAAGGATAAGTTCAGAATGCATCAAGATTACAAGGCCCTGAAGAAACAGGCAAATATCAAGCAAGTATCAAGGCAAAACTAAAAGGGAAGTGAATCAAAATATATTTCCATGCCATATATAATACTATTTGATATTTATACATTTGTGTTGTATATGACAAAATGGCTAAGCTAGTCTGTGCAGGAAAATACAAAGCTATCTATAGATCTGTATACATGCGGACTATCAGATCTAACATAGCATCCCTCTCTGAAGACGGAGGTAGCACCGCAAGCTCCTGCCCAAGGGTATCTACACGAGCTAGCAGATCAGAGGCTAACTGCATGGTGGCATAATGCTTATCAATGTAAGCACTCATTTCAGCAAGACTGACAGTCATCTGAGATCTCACTGAAGTGATGTCTGCAATGGCCACAACCCTAGCAGATAAGGCGGCATCCCGCTCCACAATCAATGCATCCCTGACTGATCTAGCCTCATCCATTTCTAATAGAGCAGTATCTCTCTCATCAAGAGCTGTCAACATCGCGACCCTAGCCTGATCTCTATCATAGGTCATCAGATGTAAGCTCTGCTCCAAATGTTGTGCCGAATACTGATTAACAATGGCACTCGGGGTGGGAGAATCCATCATAAATGCTGTCAGCCCAGCAGTCAAATCATCGATGGGAATAACAGCCTCCTCTATAGGCTCCTCATCGTTAGAATCAATCCCCTGAACTGTGGATACTTCTGCAGCCGATGCATTCTTTGTCTCCATCCATGCGAAATACTCTGCAGAACAACCAGGATGATTGACAGAAAAATCAGCCAACTCTAGCTGATCCCAACAGGCATACAACTCGGATCATCCTCCGCCGATAAATCCGCTTAACGCAGTTACCGACTCATCGCCCTCATACGGATAAAAATCCTGAAACTGGTCAAATTAACACATCATGGCCAATGGGTGGTAAGTGATCATGCCCCTTAATCCAGCTAGTGGGAGATAATCCATGCCCGGAGCATGAGTAATGAAGCTATAGGGTGAACTAAGCCCTGAACAAGGCAATATGGCAAACGGATCCCTAATCCCTGCTAGAAAAACTACCAACACAAAGGCAAACATCTGCTGTCAGTCAACACTCTTAACCTATACATGGGAAATGATAAGAGAAACACTCACCAGCAGAAATGGGTAGAATCCTAACCACGCCTCGGTCAAGCCCTGTGATCGCATGCGCATTCCCCTGAGGAAGTAGGCAAAGGTGTAGGAACCCCAATCATACTCTCCTATATGGTCCACGTGTCGAGTGGCGCTGATCAAAGCGAAGGACACCGTAGAAGAGTTATCTGCTATGAAGCAGCCCCTAATGATCATCAGGAACAATCGCCAGAGAATGCGATCCCTGACTCTCATATCATCGGGTATGGTCTCACTCAACAAATTTCTCGCATAGCATCTATGCTCAAAGGACCAGTCGTCACGATCAGTCATGCCTCGAGCACTTTCACGGAACTCCCAACAAGGATCCGATTAGTAGTATGGGTAATATCCAACGTCAAGGCATCGCCCCCTCCAAACTCCATACCGTGATAAACCGCTAATCCATCTAATCACCATCACCTCACAGATCCGAGAAATGGAGTGATCGAGTCGCGTGGAACCACCGCTGAGACAATGCCCCGAGGTAACCCTGTGGACAAATATGGGGTAGAATGGAGAAGAACCTCCCGAATCCCTAACCACGGATGATCGCTTCTATAGTCATCATGCAAGGCCCGATACATAGAGTGGATGCTAAACCAGCCTCGAGGTCGTGTGTGAAGACGGAACCTACATCAAATGCAGATCAACATCAGACTCCTTGACTCCTCATCAATAGGAAATAAAGAAGATTAAAGATCTAACTTCATACCTCATTTGCGTGCAGGTATACTGAAGGATGCCTACTCAAGTCACCCAAAAGATCTTGGTTCGCCACTTGAATACCTGGCAATTCCCTACGGGGAACACGTACAACAAGAGCAGAAACCTCGATCGATGCATCCTCCTCCTCGAATAGGACGTATCACCGCCTCCGCCAAACGACGAGGTTGTCTAATATATTGCTGCTGAGGCTCTTCAAAAGCCCTCCTCCGTACACCAGAAGTGGTCCTGCGGGAACTACTCGGTTGATCCGGATCTATGATATCTGGACAACAAGTCTTCAAATCACCTCAGAAAGGGTGTGGTAATTTCATACCTGGATTCTTTTCAAAATGCATTCTATGATTACATGCATACATGTATTGTTTTAACTTACATCTACAACAGAGTTAAAAATGCATGACTACACAATACCTACATTTTGGGAAAATTTTGCCATAGCCCCCTTTGTAAATGGGACTATCCACATGCACATAGGCATGACTAGGTGGCCATTCAATAGCACACCCATATACGCAAATATATACATCCTATATATGCATCAATACATTGCAAAGAAAAAATCCATAAGTGTAGTCTAATTACTGTGGATTATTTTGCTTGTCTACCTTTACTCATTTGTCCTCGATAGATAAGAAATGACAAGAAAAGGGCTAATTTGATTGCTTTCAAAGTCATATTTTTCACATCATTATGTTCAAAGATGGTTTAATACTAACATTTACTATGTTGAATATTTTTTATCAAGTCATATCAAGATGCATATTCACTACTATGTATCTAAATGCATTTCATGCGATAAGTCATTTTCCAAACGGATAAAAATTGGAAAAAAATACATGCATGTGTTACCACGATGTGATTTAACGCTTATACGGTGGCGAGTATATGCCGAAAGTTTCCGAACTCAAAGAGATCCAAGAAGAGCTCTCGGTTTTTCCTTCACAAGAACTTGAAAATAACTTAAAAAGCAACAACCACCACCTATACATAAAGACGGTTGGTCAGTCAGAGCTAACTCGCAGCACCCTCCATGGGCCCCACACCTCCGGCTCGCTCCAGTTAGAGTTGCAAAGGAGGTCTCACAAGCTAAAAAGCCCAAATCAGGAATAAAAATGCTATGCAATTGAGCGGAATAGCCTGAAATTCTGGTTTCTCGTCGGTCAGAGTTAAACTCCCGTCGTCTCAAAGGTATTCACCTGAATGCAAGGTATACTATACCAATGAGCTCAGATTTCACAAATCATGCTCGGCAATACCCCACAAAGGTCCGATGCCGTCATTTGCAGGGTCACAACCCTAAACCTCCCCAGCGGGGGTTATAACGCAAAATCACGATATATCAAACCTCCCTGGCGGGGGTTACAATGCCGAAGTTATCAACATCTACGTATCCCCCGCGGGGGTCACAACGCACATCCTTTAAACTTCTGCATGTCCCCGGGGGTTACAACATAATGCAACCATTGACACACACATCAATGAATGTCAAGCAGCCTTGACGTCATGTTAGCGGATGACAAGTAAACCCATCGAAACAACCTTCCCTGGCAGGGGTCACAACGCAATGCTACCATTGACACATACATCAATGAAGGTCAAGCAGCCTTGACAATGCACCCAGCAGGGATTTATCCGGTGATACACACATTAGCGAAGATCAGGCAACCCTGATAACAAAAAACTGTTGGCAGTAAATCCGACAGAGTGAGGGAATATGTTCTACACATCCTCAAATAGACAAAGCTTTATCCCCACAGATCTCTTACACACAAGAGGTACCTCTATGGAATATAAGCCAGTGTCTAGGATTTAAGACTTTGGTGATAGCCCCAACGTCAACATCCTTGGAGACTTGGATCGCATGTCCCAGCCATCACTGATTGTCATCCCAACAGGATTACCTGACAATCATTCATGCATTCTACATGCATTTGCATCATGTTGCTGCATATAGCATCATGTTTATCTTGTTTTCATTTCAAGTGTCTAGTATTCTTTATCCTATCCATGCCTTGCATTGCATGAATATGATAAAGAGGGTCATCTGTGGACACTCGAAATTTTCTGCACTCCTATTACTAACATTGCAGGAGGGTAGATTCGTCTTTTGGAGATAACCCTAGAAGACAACTTACATCAATTTCGGATACTACCGGAAGTTCAGTTCCAAGCCGGAACACAAACTTGGAACATCAGTTCAAACCCCGGAACACACACCGAAAATGTCATTTCCAATCTCGGAGATAACCCTTAGATATGCAGATCAAAAGACCGCAAAACACCGGAGAGAGACGATTCATCTTTGGCAATAACACCGCGATGCTCGGTTCCACCCCAGAGAGACAACACTGGAGTAGCAACCCCATCCTTGGTGATAGCCCCAAGAGATGCCATTGCAGTTCCGGCGATAACCCCGGAAATGCTTGTTTCAAACATATGCAATTAGCTTCAACCCCAGACATCATGTCGAGGCACACACCTCTCGCACCGGAGTTAAAAAATGGGCGATGAACACCCACGAGATGACGATGAGAGACATACAAACAGCGGCAATCCAATCTCAGATGTAACCCTGACCAACGTCTGCTTTCCGTTTAAACCGGTGATAACCCCGATGAGGAGTCACAACGTCATCTTACCATCTCAACAAGATGATATCGCGGCATACCAACAAGTAGTCCAATCTCAACTACAACCCTGAGCAACGTCTACTTTCAACTCAAACCGGCGATAACACCGACGAGGAGTCAAACGTCATCTTGTTCCTTCGACAATGGCACGTCGTCTCAACACTTCATACATACATACATCCAACAATGTCCCACAAGAACGGAGGATTGACAATCCCGAGTGACTATTACGTGTGACAGTACTTTGGATAGAATTTGAAGCTTGAAGACAATGGGCATAGACCCCTCTTCCTGACTTCATACAACCTCTAATCCATGTCATTGCATAACTCTCAACACAAGCGGTCCGAAGAAGGTCAGATATACCTCGTTCGGATGTTCAGATTGAAGCTCTGCAAGTTTGAGCGGACATAATAGTGCATGAGTGCACGTACTACAAGACGACAGGACCCGCGAGGCTTGGATACATCACGACCAGTCGCAGGTACAATTGCGGCTACCGTAGGTGTACCTGCAGCCATCCGTCTATATATACAAGCCTTGGGGTTAGCCATTTGAGAGGAAGAGGGAGGGAAAAAGGCGAGGAAGCCCTGTCCATTTTACTCTGCATACACATCTTTTGAGTGTTTCCTCACTTTTAAACACTTGTTAGCTCACATATAACTATCTTTTATCCGGTGGGAGCTGAGTGTTTAACCATTTAAAGTTATAGAAGTCTACTTTGGCAGCCCACTATAAGCCTTCTCACATTCTATAAAGCTTTCTTCTCACATTATTACACACTGTTATACACATTGAGAGTCGTGTTGTGTGCGTTTTGCCCAGACTTCGGTCCGTGGTTTTCATTTTTGTCTGTATATATATACTTATATATGTATATATTTTATATATGGACAAACATTATCGAGTTATACCTCGATTGAGCCTGAACTTGATGCGAGCGTTTAATTGCTTTTATATATATATATATATATATATATATATATATATATATATATATATATATATATATATATATATAATTATTGTCGGACATATCCGATGAGCCTAGATTCACATCCAGTGCATTTATTGCTTTTATATATATATATATATATATATTTATATTTCTGTCAGGCCTGCATTTCACTTCGTGGCGTTTTACAACTTTATTTACATTCTGTCATGCCTGGAGTTTACTTCGTGGCAGTTGATCGCTTTTACAGCTTTATTTATATTTTGTCCCGCATGGAGTTTACTTCATGGCGGTTGACCATGTTTATATATATATTTACAGATTTTACATATATATATAACTGCTTACTACTTTCCATACAAATTGCAGTATCATGTGAGCCTAGGAATCATGTGATCACAGGTTCAGTTTACTGAATCTAGATTCGGTTCCCATGATGGACATTTTTCAGCTGTAAGCATCCTGTACATTATTTTATAATGTTTGAATTTCCTTGGATGGCTGTCATGCCCATGAGGAGCTCGGCATTGCTGTATATTATTTTCTCGAGAATGCTTCGCATCTCAAAAATAAAAGCAAACAAGCCGAACATTTAATAATAAAATGGAAGTATTAAAAGGTCTCAATTCCTATTGAGCACAGGGTTTGAAAAACCTCTTTTACAAAACGTCATTGCTATATCGTAGTTAAAACTGAATTCTTCTACAAATTCAAACCCTTTGTATATAGGTGTGAACGAGGCCTTGCACTACTTTCAAATAACTGCACATTGATCCACACACACACACAAACACACACATTCATATAACAATTTCTTTGAAGAGTGGCGGTCACCGTGGTAACACGGATGTCAGGGGGTACCTAACACCTTCCCTCCGCATAATCAAGCCCTCGGACCCAAAATGAATCTCTTGCTTTCACAGACCTGCCTAGCAAAGGTCAAATCATCGGGTCAATGTGCAAACCTTTTTCTATTATATTGGTGCAACCATTAAATACACCAACCTGCGACTCTTAAAGTCAAATCGTCGACATTATACATGTCGACCTTTTTCACTTATTTTTTCAACAAATCTCACATTAACATGAGAACACCAAAGAACAAGTAACGAAAAGGACACTCAAAATCCCGACGTAAACAATTCCACTACTTTGGCCAGAACAGTTCTCTCTCATGTGTTGATAAAATGTGATATAAGTGTTATGTTATTGTTCACTAACATAAGGACTACAAGATTAAACCTTAAGATCACATAAAGTATGCTTGGAAAGCAAAGATTTAAGGCCTAGAAAGTAGACCCATGAACTGTTCTTCATTTCTGGGAAACCCAGAAATGAAGAACAGCCCGTGACAACAACTTTGGGGGCTTAGTTCTCTCTGTTGTGTTATGTTATGGACCAAAAATTGCTTTGAAATTGTAGTGTTACACTTATACTACAATCCCAACCGAAATTACCAGTCCAAAATCAACACGATTATAGATCTATTTCTGGTCAAACAAGGCACCTTGCTATTTGACATGAATGTTCTGGGCATGCTCAAGAACACTCAAGAACACCTATAGCGACGGTTTTGTCGCTATAGGCCCCTTTAGCGCACTTAATTTTTGAAAATTATTATTTTATTTAATAATGATATAAAATTAGTTTTTAATTATTAAAAATACATAATAAAATCATAAAAATTATTTTAAAGCCTAAAAATAGGTTTTTAATAATTTTGAATATATTTCATTAATATTTAATCTTTTTGGAATATTAAGGGTATTTAATTATAATATTAAATAAATTACTTAAAAATGATTTTAATATTTGAAAAATCATTTTAAATTATATTATGGTATATGAAAATATTTTAAGTTATTTTTAATGACTTTTAATATTATGTGATGAATTTCATTAATAATTTATTATTAATGGTAATTAATTTATTTAATAAATGAATTAAATAAATTATGAAAAAATAGAATTAATGATTTAAAATCATATAAAAATGAATTAAATGTTATAAAAATATTTTAAGTTATAAAATATAACTTTTGATATTTTGATATGAAAAACATTAATATTTAATATTAATGGTAAATATCGATGATGTAGTTAATTGTTTAAAAATCATATAATATAATTTTAAGGTATTAAAATACCTTGATATATTATAAATATATTATAATATTATGTTATGATTTTCATTAATATTTAGTATTAAATAAATAGTAATGATAATAGAATATAGTGGTATTTAAACTATATAAATACGATATTAATGATTGAAAAATCATAATAAATTATCATAATTATCTAAAAATTATTATAAGTCATTGAAAAATATTTTGAAGGATAATAAAATTATCTAAGATATTTGTGAACCAGTTTAGACTGAGTCTTAGTGATATTAGGCTCGATAATTATTCGACTAGGACGTCGGGATGTCAGAACTATACCAAACATAACTCAGACTGAAATAATTTGATTTGATATCAAGTCTTAGGTAGTTTTTGAACTGATAGGGTTATGTGTTATGTGTTTAGGCTATTCTATGATTATATATAACAGTATTATACTGTGATGATATTATTCTAATATTTGAAGATCGGTATTATTTATATTAGGTATTCAGACAAAGCTAGATAGATCGTGTAATAGTAATCAACCGAACAAATAAGTTTTTTTCTTGAACTATTCTTTTAAAGTGTGGTTAATCATTGTTGATTGCCATATATAAGAATTATTGAATCGTACTCTGTGCATATTGCATGTATTCATCAGGTATGAAAGGCTGATCACCTTCATTACCATTCGGTCCAGATATAATTGATATGTTCATGTACAATGTTCGTTTAGCTATGAAAGTTTGTTTATGCTATTCACAATCATATTGTTGAATGTTAGCCAGCAATTATTCAAATTCTTTTAATCATGATATATCCTCAATTAAACTTATACTTGTTGGGCAAACTTGTTGCTCACCCTTGCTATATCATGATAAACATTGCAGATTAGGCGGATACGTCGGGTACAAGGAAAAGTCAAAGATAAGTTCAACATGGGATTATATATGTGCAGCTAAAATTGTAACAATAATGTATATTAATAATAATGTATGTTAGATAGGATATTGATTCAGGTATTAGGTGAAGGTTCTCGACCTTGGGATTAGTGTGTAATGTTTAATGTATAAACAATTTATGTTTATATCTTTTGCAATAGTTATAAAATTAGTATACCAGATCCTTGGTGATTAGGACTAGGATTTAGGGATGCTACACAAAGTCCATAAACTCAAAGTCTAATGAGAACCAATTGTATTATACGCGTATAACTCACGTATTCTCTCCACATAGTATTCGTACGATATTCATATTATACGTCATAATGTTCTTCATATACTATACTCGTATACTAATTAGTATCATACTTGTATATCACACGTATAATAACCTTAATCATTATACGCATTTCATTTCCTTATCGAAAATTATTTTCCCTAACCCTTAGGTTTTAAGTCCGCAAGCAAAAACTTTGTTTGCCAAAACTAAAATATTATTGGATATTTCATCTCGTCTTAGAATTTTATCATTACGTATTTCTCAGAATTTCAAACTTAATTCCCGAGCAGAAGTGAATAAATAGTGTTTTTACCAAAATTTCTCGAAAAAATTTTATTTTCGTCTTGGAAATTCAAAACAATTAATTCTTGCACATAGCCAGAATCCTAACTGTGACGCCCCCAAAATAGGTATACATCACCCATTCTGAGTTGTCAATACATGGTATGTAAAACAACTACAACTTTATTATTACAACAATAAAACTGTGAGTTTGAATACAAATATTATCTTCTAGACAATATCTATACTCAGATAAATCCTCATCACATTTATTGATACATTATTTTACAAAAATGGTGAGGACTACTAAATAACTCTCTCTAGAACTTTCATTCCATACCCCGACTCGTACTCGCTATATTCTCGCCTCACAGAAGAAAAAATGGAACAAAAAGGAAAAGGGTGAGCTCAACTAGCCCAAGAAAGAATATTATGACTAAGATAATATACAACAAATTATCGTTAGTCTTCAACAGGAAAAATCTAATAGAATACAATAGACAACAAATTTTAAATCAATATTCGCAACGGAAATAATAATTCATTAGAAGAGTTAAGTAGAGAATGCAAACTACTATCTTCTATGTATGAATTTGAATGTTCATCGTCTATCTTTTATCCCTGTAACATCAATCAATATATATCTGGAATCAAATATTCATCTTTGCACTACAGGCCAAAGATATTCATCAGTTGGTCATGTTCATCTAAACACTTGTTCATCTTTGCACTATGGGCCAAAGATATTCTTCAAAAATCATTCATCTTTGCACTACAGGCCAAAGATATTCAATAATATCATCATTTAAGACTGAGGATGATGATAAATATTTTTAAAGAAACGAATCGAGTGAAACAAAATGACAAGGATTAAGGATTAAGGATTCGTACTTTGTTTTATCCATGTCCAAAAATACCTCAAAAATAATTATAATGGTGTAAAATTCAAGAATGATCAAAACATGGATACAATCAAAGCTAGTATCCAGAATAGATATTTTGGACAAAAAGAAAAATTTTCATTTTTCGATGAATAGTCTTGCAGTATTCGTGAATAAGATCAGATATCGTGAATAAAGTCAGATATCGTGAATAATAACTCAGACACCAAAAAGTTCCAAATTTGATAAAAAACTTCAGATCAATATTTCAACATAATGATATTGTAGAAATAATAACATTACTGAAAAAAATAATATCCCTTACCTCGAAGATCGGTGACTTCTAATTGAAACACCTGATATAAAGCATGACTTGAACTTGCATCAGTATAGCAATACTCAAAATATACTCAAAATACTCACAAGAATACGCTCGATAATATAGAGAGAGAAAACTTCAGTTTCTGGTGTGATTTTCAATTCTAACCTAAGCACCCTATTTATAGGAAAATGCTTAGAACACCAAAGTAGAAAATTTATTAAAATATTAATTTATTAATTTTTATTCCTACGCCCACATTTAGAGATCTGAATTCAGCCACTTCTAACACATGCAAGACCCACAATAATGACAAAAAACGTTTTTGTCATTTTAAATATTTTATACTTCCAAAAATCAATTATTTCGGAGCTTTAAAACTTCAATAATTCACAATAAATAGTCCTTTTGTCAGAAAATTAGAAACTCACAAGTTTTTATAGGAAATTCAATTCTCTACAACTTTACAGAAGAAAGTTTTTCCGAATTTCAAATAGAAATTGACCGAAATCCACAAACGGACAATTTTACAAGCTATAATCAAATTTCAGTCAATAAATAGGGTCCACCGACATGTTTAACATGTTTTAAATATTTATTGCAACAAAAATACTCTTCCTCCTCGTATACTCATATATCCCACATTCGTTGTAAAAATATCACCATAATTATATTATTAAAATATAATAATATATTTAAACGAATTATTTTATCAGAAAAAGATAAAATTTCAATTTTCAACAATTGTCACATTAAAAATTTTCTCCATCTATATCCACATAAAATCAATATTTTTCTCATCATATGAATCAATAATTAATTATTCACAAATAATATTACGTAATCACAATATTGACAACCGTGCGCTCCCACGAAAGAGGGGCTTCCAATAAGAATTTCTCCTTCTTCTTGCCAATTAGGTGACCAAACCTCTCCTTAGATGTAACTTTCTAGACATTGCCAATAATGTTATCTAATAATATTATTCAGATAATATGAATTATTGCTTCGATAATGAAAATAACTTGTGTAATGACAATTATTGAAACAACAAAGAATATAAAATATCAACGCAAAGAATTATTAAATCAATAAAATAAAATACTTTGAAGCGATAATTATTGTAACCATTATTGAGTAGTGCCTTCTTACGTAAGAATCAATAATTGGTGCAATACCGCAGTGCTATCTTGTGTTTTAACCACCGAGTATTTTAACAAGATTATTAGCTGTAATAACTACGCCAAGTTATTTTTAAACAACTTATATTTGTCGTTTTCTTCATCCAATCGCTTTTCATTATGGGGCCCACACATGGTCGCTACTGCCGTCGTTTAATATTCCACGACAAAGATTTAATATTCCACGACCAAACGAATATTCCCAACAAACAATGAATATTTTATAACCACTTGCTTATTTTGAAATATTTGCGTATTTTACCCATAACTATCCACATTAATCAAATCAACCCTTACTATTTCAAAATAATAAATAGAAAATTAAATTTCATTAATAATAAGTTGGGGTCATACAACCTCCCTCCTTATGAAATTTCGTCCTCGAAATTGACGTCGACGATACTGGTGTTTCAAAAGGTGAGGATACCTCGCTTTCATTTTCGCTTCCAATTCCCATGTCATTTCCTCTATAGCATGATTCCTCCACAAAACTTTAACTTGTGGTATGACATTTGCGCGTAGGACATGCTCCTTCCTATCCAAGATCTTGGACAGTACCTCCTCATACGTTAAGTCTTCGGGCTATTTCATCCGGTTTCTAACTCTATAACATAGTTCGGGTCTTTCACATATTTACAGAACTGATATGTGAAACACATTATGAACACGAGACATACTCGGAGGTAATGCGAGTCTATAGGCTACATTTCCTACTCGGTCAAGAATTTGAAATGGACCAATAAATCGTGGATTGAGCTTTCCTCTCTTCCCAAATCTTGTAACTCCCTTCGATGGAGCAACTCGCAAAGAATACATGATCCCCTATACTAAATTCCACGTCCTTTTGATGAAGATCCGCATAACTCTTTTATGCATCTTGTGCCGCTTTGTATCGTTGTCGAATCATTTGGATCTTTTCGGTGAGTCATACGTACTTAACTCGGGTCCCAACAATGTTGCTTCGCCACCTCATCCCAACATATTGGAGAGCGACACTTTCGTCCATATAATGCTTCAAATGGAGCCACACCTATACTTGCACGATAAATCATTGTTGTAGGAGAATTCCACTAATGGTAAATACTTATCCTAACCGCCTCTTGAAGTCTAGGACACGTAGTCTTAATAGATCTTCAAGAGTTTGAATAGTCCTCTCTCGATTGTCCGTCCATTTGAGGATGGTATGCCGAATCGAATCAGAACTCCGTGCTCCATAGCTTTTTGCAAGCTAACCCAAAATCTTGAAGTGAATCTTGGGTCACGATCCAAAACTATGGATCTTGGCATGCCATATAACCTCACAATCTCATTTACATATATACTAGCAAGACGTTCAAGGAATAAGTCTCCGTGATAGGCAAGAAATGAGCGGAGACTTGGTTAATCTATCAACAATAACCCAAATAGCATTGATGCCTTGAGAAACCGTAGGGAAGACCCGTGAAAATCCATGGTAATGTGCTCCCACTTCCATTTCTGAATCTCAAGTGGTTGCAACGGACCCTTAGGTACTAGATGCTCGCCTTTACACGTTGACAAGTTAAACATATTGAGATAAACTTTGCAATCTCTCTCTTCATATTGTTCCACCAAAATGTATGTCAAGATCACGATACATTTTGGTACTTCCAGATTGATTGCAAATGGTGTATTGTGTGCCTCCATCATAATCTTGTACTTCAAATCGAGTTGTTAGGGACACAAAGTCCGAGGTGGACTCAAAGTATTCCTTCTTCATCAATTCCGCGCCCTAATAGCTCCTTCTTGTACTTTCTTCTTCATACGCATCGCCTCGGCCTGGGTGGCTTGAGCAACCTTAACTTTTTCTATTAAAGTTGGCTCTGTCGTATACTTGACATCATCGCACTCATTCCTGCATATGATCTTCTACTCAACGCGTCACCACCACGCTCGCTTTTCCAAGATGGTATTGAATAGTGTGGTCGTAATCTTTCAACAACTCAAGCCAACGTCGTCGTTGCGCATGTTGAGTTCCTTTTAACGTGAAGAAATATTTGAGGCTTTTATGCTCTCGAATATATCTCCACTTTCTCCCCATATAGATAGTGCCTCCATATCTTTAAGCGCCGGCGATCGCCGCCAACTCTAGATCATAAGTAGGATAATTCCTCTCATATTCTTTAAGTTGTCGCGAGGCATAGGCTATGACTTTCCCACGTTGTATGAGAACACATCCTAACCCTTTGCCTGAATCATCGTTGTAGATAACAAATCCATCCGAACCAGATGGTATTGTTAGAACAGGTGCCGAAATAAGTCTCCTCTTAATCTCTTGGAAACTCTTCTCGCATTCTTCGCTCCAAACGAATTTTGTATCCTTCTGAGTTAGCTGAGTTAATGGAGTAGCGATTCAAGAAAACCCTTCCACGAATCTCCAATAATAACCAGCTAGACCCAGAAAGCTACGTACTTGGTCACCGACTTGATTGCTCTAACTTTGTATTGCTTCAATCATCGCCGGTCCATAGATACTCGTGTTTTGACACCACGTGCCCAAGAAATGCTACTTCTCAAGCCGAACTCGCATTTCTTCAATTTGGCATATAGTTTGTTTTCACGAAGCCTTTGAGTACCGACTTCAAATGGTGCTCATGATCTTCACGACTTTTAGAATATATGAGGATGTCATCAATAAAGACAACAACAAACCGATACAAATATTCATTGAATACTTTGGTTCATCATATCCATGAAAGCAGCAGGAGCATTAGTCGATCAAAAGACATGACTAAGAATTCATAATGCCCATACCGAAGATTACGAAGGCAATCTTTGGAATATCCTCGGTTCTAATTTTCAAATTGATGATATCCAAGACGAAGATCGATTTTTGAAAAGAATTGTGCCCCTTGCAACTGGTCAAACAAGTCATCAATACGAGGTAGAGGATACCTATTCTTGATGGTGACATGGTTCAATTCCCGATAGTCAATACAAAGTCGCATACTCCCGTCTTTCTTCTTTACGAATAAAACAGGAGCACCCCAAGGAGATGTACTAGGACAAATGAAACCGATGTCCAACAATTCCTGTAGTTGGACCTTTAACTCGTGAAGTTCAATAGGAGCCATTCGATATGGAGTTTTAGAAATGGGCTTTGTACCAGGTTCAAGATCAATAAAGAATTCAACTTCACGTTCTAGGGGTAGACTGGGAAGTTCTTCAGAAATACGTCGAGAAAGTCAATAACAACAGAATATTATTCAAATTTGACGTGTCTTTATTCAAATCCATAACATGGGCTAAGAAAGCTTGACATCCGTTTTTCAATAAACGAATAGCTTTATGATTAGATATGATGTTGTTTGATTTTAATAGTTTAGTTGCTTGAATTAAGTATAACAAAGTTGGTTAGGAATATGAAAACTAACAACCTTACGAAAACAATCAATTTTGGCATGATGAGTAGTTAACCAATCAATCCCTAAAATAACATCAAAAGCAAGTATCTTTAAAGAGATAAGGTCAATGGTAAGGTAATGGTGCCAACTTGAATCAAACAAGATTTAAAAACGAGTGGATGTGATGAAAGTTTCTCTAAACTGGAGTTTCCACAGATAGGTCAAAGTCTAATTTCTCCGGAGTTAAGTTTAAACGTTGAGCACAAGCGGAGAGAGATAAATGAATGGGTAGCACCGTATCAAGTAAGGTATAAACTTCGCAAGAATTTATAAATAGCTTACCCGTGATCACCTCGTTTGGGTTCCTCGCATTTTGACCATCACAACAAACGCTCTTCCGGGCCGCTTGACTTTGACTTTTTCGGGATGATCTTTTGAGTCACCGTCCCCACGAACTAGGTTTCGCTTCTACAAATATAATCTCGAGCGATATGTCCTTCCTTTCCACAATTATAGCATACCTTGAACTGCTGTGTGGATAGTTTGACCGATATGTCCCTCTTTCCGCATTTATAGCATATGACCAAAGGGTCATTCTCCTCCCTTAGAACCGGTTGTTGTAAGACTGCTGCGTCTTCACATAGTCGTTGTTAAATCTCCTCTTTTAAAATCTCCTCCCACTCGCTTCTTCTATTTTCATGGCCATGATTACCACCAGAGTGGTTACCATTTTTGTCCGTCTGTTTCTTTTTCCGCTGGTTATCGTTATTCTATTGACTGTTATCTCTGGTATGATCCTGGTTATGGTCCCTTGGTTGAACATACTCGTTATCTCTCTCTAACAATTGAGCCTTGTTAACAACATCTGAATAGAGAAAAAATTTATGAGAAATGAGATATTGTCAGATGTCTTGGGTTTCAAACCTCTCGAAACATCCGCGTCATACGTTCCTCATTCTCCACCAAATGAGGTGCAAACTCGGATAACTCTGCAAACTTTGCCTCGTCATTGAGACACCGCCATGTTGTTTTGTTCTAATCGATGAACTCCACTTCCTTCATATACGCGAACACTTTCGGAAAGTATTTGTCATTAAATAGTTTCTGAAACGCTCCCCAAGACATGCCGAGTCTTGGATGGATGTACGCTTCACGCACTCCCACCATGAAATCGCCTTTCGCCACGGAACATAAAGGTGGCGAATGGAACCTTTGTTCCTCCGTGCATCCCAAGACATCGAATATCTTGGTAATTTGCTTGACCCATGTTTCCGCCATGATCGGATCGACTTTCCCTTAAATTCGTGGTCCCAACTCTTTGAATCGCTTGGTGTGACAACCCGTGAATTGCTATCATTTCCTCCTGTATTTTGAACACGAGTTTCCCTTGTCGATTTTTGAATGAACTCGCAAAAGCTTCTAAACATCCCCTCGTTCATCATCTCGCTTTCGTTGGTGTTGTTCACGGGAGGAACATTGCCACTTTGTTGCACGTTCTCCTCGTTGGTGAGTACAAAGCGTCTCCACTATCTCATTTCCATTGTTAATATTCTCAATTCGACATTCTCAAATCACCGCTATAAAACAAGGGTTAATTAAGGAAATCAATATATCACATAATATCCCTATATCTTGACCAACTAACAAATAAGCTTAGGTAGGACACACTAGCGAAGGATTTACTCGCCTCATCCCTCGCTAGTTCTATTCCCCGATCTCCGCCAGAGATCATATCCCTAAGCTCGATACCAACTGTGACGCCCCCAAAATAGGTATACATCACCCATTCTGAGTTGTCAATACATGGTACAGAAACAACTACAACTTTATTATTACAACAATAAAACTGTGAGTTTAAATACAAATATTATCTTCTAGACAATATCTATACTCAGATAAATCCTCATCACATTTATTAATACATTATTTTACAAAAATGGGGAGGACTACTAAATAACTCTCTCTAGAACTTTCATTCCATACCCAGACTATTGTACTTCGCTTATATTCTCGCCTCTTGAGAAGAAAAATGGAACAAAAAGGAAAAAGGTGAGCTCAACTAGCCCAAAAGAATATTATGACTAAGATAATATACAACAAATTATCGTTAGTCTTCAACAGGAAAAATCTAATAGAATACAATAGACAACAAATTTTAAATCAATATTCGCAATGAAATAATAATTCATTAGAAGAGTTAAGTAGAGAATGCAAACTACTATCTTCTATGTATGAATTTAAAAGTTCATCGCCTATCTTTTTTCCCCGTAACATCAATCAATATATATCTGGAATCAAATATTCATCTTTGCACTCTGTGCCAAAGATATTCATCATTAATTCATGTTCATCTAAACACTGCTCATCTTTGCACTATGGGCCAAAGATATTCTTCAAAATCATTCATCTTTGCACTACAGAAGCCAAAGATATTCAATAATATCATCATTTAAGACCGAGGATGATGAAAATATTTTTAAAGAAACGAATCCAATGAAACAAAATGACAAGGATTAAGGATTAAGGATTAGTACTTTGTTTTATCCATGTCCAAAAATACCTCAAAAATAATTATAGTGGTGTAAAATTCAAGAATGATCTAAACATGGGTACAATCAAAGCTAGTATCCGAATAGATATTTTGGACAAAAGAAAATTTTTCATTTTTCGATGATATAGTCTTAGTATTCGTGAATAAGATCAGATATCGTGAATAGTCTATTAGTATACGTGAATAGTAACTCCCGACACCAAAAGTTCCAAATTTGATAAAAACTTCAGATCAATATTTCAACATAATGATATTGAAGAAATAATATCATTACTGAAAAAAAATAATATCCCTTACCTCGAAAGATCGGATTTCTAAATTTAAAACACAGGATATAGGCTATGACTTGAACTTGCACCAGTATAGCAATACTCAAAATATACTCAAAATACTCACAAGAATACGCTCGATAATATAGAGAGAGAAACTTGAGTTTCGGTGTGATTTTCAATTCTAACCTAAGCACCTATTTATAGAAAATGCTTAGAACACCAAAGCGAAAATTTATTAAAATATTAATTTATTAATTTTTATTCCTACACCCACATTTAGAGATCTGAATTTAGCCACTTCTAACACATGCAAGACCCACAATAATGACAAAAAACGTTTTTGTCATTTTAAATATTTTATACTTCCAAAAATCAATTATTTCGGAGCTTCAAAACTTCAATAATTCACAATAAATAGCCCTTTTATCAGAAAATTCGAAACACGCGAGTTTTTACAGGAAATTCAATTCTCTACAACTTTGTAGAAGAAAGTTTTTCCGAATTCCAAACATAAATTGACCGAAATCCACAAACGGACAATTTTACAAGCTATAATCAAATTTCAGTCAATAAATAGGGTCCATCGACATGTTTAACATGTTTTAAATATTTATTGCAACAAAAATACTCTTCCTCCTCGTATACTCATATATCCCACATTCGTTGTAAAAATATCACCATAATTATATTATTAAAATATAATAATATATTTAAACGAATTATTTTATCAGAAAAAGATAAAATTTCAATTTTCAACAATTGTCACATTAAAAATTTTCTCCATCTATATCCACATAAAATCAATATTTTCCTCATCATATGAATCAATAATTAATTATTCACAAATAATATTACGAGAATCACAATATTGACAACCGTGCGCCTCCAACGAAAGAGGGGCTTTCCAATAAGAATTTCTCCTTCTCGGGCGCCGCAATTAGGTGACCAAACCTCTCCTTAGATGTAACTTTCTAGACATTGCCAATAATGTTATCTAATAATAATATTCGGATAATATGAATTATTGCTTCGATAATGAAAAATATTGTGTAATGACAATTATTGAAACAACAAAGAATATAAAATATCAACGCAACAATTATTAAATCAATAAAATAAAATCTTTGAGCGATAAGAATTATCAGAACCATTATTGAGTAGTTCCTTCTTACGTAAGAATCAATAATTGGTGCAATCTGCAGTGTACTTCTTGTGTTTTAACCAATTTAGTATTTTAACAAGATTAATTGTAACAACTACGCCAGTTATTTTTAAACAACTTATATTTGTCGTTTTCTTCATCCAATCGATTTTTCATTATAGGGCCCACACATGGTCATACTGTAGCATGTAAATTTAATATTCCCGAAAATGATCTGAATATTCCACGACCAAACGAATATTCCCAACAACAATGAATATTTTATAACCACTTGCTTATTTTGAAATATTTGCGTATTTTACCCATAACTATCCACATTAATCAAATCAACCCTTACTATTTTAAAATAATAAATAGAGAAAATTAAATTTCATTAATAATAAGTTGGGGTCTTACACTAACCACATCCGCACATTCTTGGTCATAGAACAACCTTCATACAGCTTATTCACATAAATAATCAATTAAATTCATTTAATCCACATAATTAAATAAAAATTTAATACATATAAATATTCAATTTTTTTGGGCGTTGATTTCTCCCCCCTTATAAGGGTTCAGTCCCTAGAATCTCGTTACCATTACATAAACAAATAAGGAAAATTTTCTTTCATTTTACTCTCTAGTTTCCACGTTGCTTCTTCGGCATTGTGGTTCCTCTAAATCACCTTAACCAAAGGTATTATCTTATTTCTCTAGACTTGTTCCTTCCTATCAACAATCTGAACTGGAAGTTATCCATACGTTAAGTCTTTTTCTATCTGAATAGATTCGTACTCTATTACGTGTTTTTAGTCTAGTTTATAGGGGCGCAACACTAACACGTGAAACACATTGTGTATACGTTCCATCTTTGGAGGTAAAGCTACTTCATAAGCTACCTCTCCTACCCTTCTTAAAATTTCAAAAGGTCCTATAAACCTTGGACTTAACTTCCCTTTCTTTCCAAAATGTATCTTCCCTTTCCAAGGCGATACTTTTAGAAAGACATACGAACCTACTTCAAATTCTCTCTTCTCACGGTGAGGATCTGCATACTTCTTTTGTCTATCTTGAGCTGCTACCAATTGAGTGCGTATTAACTTTACTATGTCTGCCGTCTATTGTACCATCTCAAGTCCCAACATCCGACGTTCACCTACTTCATCCTAGCACAGTGGAGTTCTGCACTTCCTCCCATATAATGCTTCATAAGGCAGTATATCTATACTAGCGTGAAAACTATTGTTGTACGCGAATTCCACCAAAGGTAGATGTTCTTCCCAACTCCCCTTAAAATCCATAACGTAAGATCTTAAGATATCTTCTAGCATTTGAATTATTCGCTCACTTTATCCATCCGTTTGAGGATGATATGTTGTACTCAACTTCAGCTGCGTTCCCATTTACTCTTACAAATGCCTCCAAAAATTCGATGTGAATCGTAGATCACGTTCTAACATAATTGAAACAGGTACTCCATGTATATAAATAATTTCCTTGACATGCAGTTTAGCCAATTGCTCTAGGTTATACCTGACTCTTATTGGTAAGAAGTGAGCCAATTTTGTCAACCGATCCACTATTACCCAAATAGCATCTTATCCCTTCCTTGTCGTTGGAAGTCCCACCACAAAGTCCATTGTGAAATGCTCTCATTTCCACTCTGGAATCTCTAGGGATTGCAATAACCCACTCGGTCGTTGGTGTTTAGCCTTAACTTTCTAACAAGTTAAGCACTTATTAACATATTCTACTATCTTTCACTTCATGTTTGGCCACCAAAAGTTCTGTCGAAGGTCTGGATACATCTTAGTACTACTCGGATGTATCGAGTACCTCAAACTATGGGCCTCACTTATTATTTCTTCTATTAACTCAGAACTATCCAGAACCCAAATTTTTCCTTCAAAACGAAGCAATCCCTCCTTGTCGAGGTTATAATTAGTCTTCTCTTCATCTTCCATCCTCTTCTTCACTCATTCGCATTCTTTGTTGCCTACTTGTACTTATTAGCCCGTTTCACTATGGTTTGTTGGGTCTCCATTGTGTATAACATCTCTACCACTTCATTTGGTAATTTAACTTCTAGCTCCATTCTTGTCATCTCTGTTATTAACTCATTTTGAGTTATTAACATTGATAGCTTTTCTCTACCCTTCCTATTTAGCGCATCGGCTACTACTTTTTCCTTTCCTAGATGATATAAGATATCACAGTCATAATCTTTTATCAACTCTAACCACCTTCTCTATTTTATATTCAACTCCTTCTGTGTGAAGATATATTTTAGATTTTTATGGTCCGTGTACATCTCACACTTTTCTCCGTATAAATAATGTCTCCATATTTTTAAGGCAAAAACTACAGCTACCAATCCTAGGTCATGAGTAGGATAGACCTTCTCAAAATCCTTCAACTGACGTGATGTATACGCAATGACCTTGCCATGCTGTATGAGCACGCAACCCAGTCCTCTATGCAAAGCATCGCTATAAACTATAAAATTCCCCGTATCATCTGGCAAAGACAATATAGGTTCCTCACTTAACCTCCTTTTTAGTTCCAAAAAACTATTCTCACACTTCTCCATCCACACATACTTTACTGACTTCCTTATCAAATTTGTCAACGGAGTAGCTATTTTAGAAAAGTCCTGAATGAACCTTCTATAGTATCCCGCTAACCCTAGAAAACTCCGAACCTCAGTTGGCATTTTAGGTTATTCCCAATTATTAATTGCTTCCACCTTCGCTGGATCCACGAAAATGCCATCTTTATCAATAACATGTCCCAAAAACTACACTCTTTTAAACCAAAATTCACACTTAGTGAATTTCGCATACAACTTCTCCTTCCGTAGTGTTTCTAACACTATCTTAAATGTTCAGCATGTTCTTCTGGCATCTTAGAATAGACTAGAATATCATCAAAGAACACTATGACAAACTTGTCCAAATACTATTTGAACACTCTATTCATCATATCTCTAGTGCTATAGTTCACATAAACATTCAATTGAAATGCCTCAAAAGAATGAATATGTTTTATATATATTCCAAAACAATATTACCATACCCCA
This sequence comes from Panax quinquefolius, assembly GCA_020205615.1. NCBI lineage: Eukaryota > Viridiplantae > Streptophyta > Magnoliopsida > Apiales > Araliaceae > Panax > Panax quinquefolius. Next base: position 172,909 of record JAINUW010000142.1, on the reverse strand, counting down.
GGTTCTTTATAACCGTTACATTTGTTCTTGTTATAATATCAAATATTATCATTACAAACATATACTATTACATAGGTAATCTATAGGTTCGCCTTAGCCTTCCCTTTATCCTTGCCGGATCCTTCGGTCCGTTCAATTTAAGCGGCATTCATATGGTTCAAGCAAGAGTGAGCATAACAAGCTCAACAAGTACAACAATTTCTTTTAAACGACATGCTTGAAACATAGGAATCGTATATCTTTAATAACTGGATAATAGTTACGAAGTACTATCAATAAGTCAAAATAGCATTTCTTTTCCTTCAAAACATTTTACAATAACAATATTCAGTAAAACATCAATTTTGGTCCAAGACCATGAGCGTTTCATAATTTCATTGAAAAGGACAACCCGACACTAAGTCCATAAGTCCGGTATAGCTTACGAGCACTTCTAGGTGATCAGCCTATAGTACTCAATGTTGATCAACACTACATTCATTAAACATGTGTACGTTTAAGTTGTGGCAACCTCACGTGCCCATCGAATAATTGATGAAAATACATTTGTTTATTTATACTCAGGCTTATCTTGAATCTGTAATAAACAATTGGCGTAGGATAGCATTAGTAATTATATATTGAAAGACTTGTAAATAAATAAATCAACTCTTCAAGATTAGTCTAGCCGAGGTAAAATTGGCATCGACCATTTAGTAAAACATTTAATGCATCGCATAACATGAATCACAGAAAACTTGGCTAACACGAAGGTTAGACAAGCGTTTAAGAAAAATTTGCCTTCAGCGTCTGCTACAGTAAAATACTTTTCCTTTGAGTCTTTACGGTCTCTACAACACATTACCACATAACATACCACATTAGGTCATGAATGAACATACATGGTTCCTAATGAATCTTACCCTTCTTCTCAATCTAATTATATATTAGATTTGTTATTATTGGTTCCGGCTTGCCGTTATAATTTACATCGTTCTTACCAACTTCGTTCTCTTCTATAACTTAACTAAAATTATTTAATTAATACAACTCGTTTCGAGTTAATTATCCTTCCTCACGGCTTACTAACGTTATTATATTATTAATCAAAACTCGATCGTCAATGGTTAAGTACACTTATTACATACCGTTCACATTCACGTAATATTCATCAACATTTAGTTGTAACTCGCAACGTTATTGCCATCATCAAAAAATGTTATGTTAAGTTAATTAATTCATTATCAATTAACTATATTTCCTTTCGTATTCTTAATCGTACTTACTTAATTAATGAAACTCGTTTCAAGTACTTATCTGCCTTTACGGCTTATTGTCATTCATGTTAGGTTTGTAATTTTCATGAACGCAATCAAATTGCACAAAATAAGCGGAAACGTGTAAAAATCAAAGTTTAAAATTTTACAAACCATATACCCGGATCATCCTTTATGCACAATTATTAATTAAACGAAAAGATATGAAGAACAAGAATCATACCCTTGAAAATTCGAGCTTCCTCAGGTACAAGTTCACCTCCAATGCTTTTCCCGTTAAAGTTGAATCCACCGAGTTCGGTTCCTTCCTTTGATCAACGTTAGCCACCCAAGTGTTTGGCCTCTAGAGGTGATCCACCAAGAAAGAATAAAGATTCAAGAAGATGGGTGTTTGGCAAAACCCTAGTTTTCTATATATCATAGAAAAGGAGTGTACTCTCCAACAATTGGAATTACGTATGTTGTGAAAAAGTCAACAACTACTTCACCCATAATAAGACTCCTCTTATTTATAGATGTGGGCAACCCTCCTTAACAATTAAGAAATTGGGTTTTATTTTATTTAATTAAAATCCTTTAATTAATTAGCCTCCTAATCTTATTAGGAATAAATGAGAGTATTAATATTAAATTAATTCCTAAACTCCTTTAGAAATTAAAATAATAATAATTGTAATAATATTAATAAGACTCCTCTTATTAATTAATATTTAATATTTCTAAAATATTAAATAATAAATATTAAGCTATTTAATTTATTCTATCACCATAGATTAAATTAAATACATAACTAACATATTATTACGATTTTGCCATTAACTTGTTAAATAATTATTCTTCCTTTTATGGTGTGTTAGGTTCTCCATATTAAACCTGTTGTGAATAAATCAATTGGAACAATTCTAATCTTATTTAAATAAATAAATCAAACAACTAATTTATTTAAATAAATAATATTTATTCTACAATAGGGATAAGCCTCCCTAGCGATTAACGACTTTCCAGATAATATAGATTTTAACATTAATCATAAAAGAACATTTGAGTAAATAGTTACCGTAAATTTCAATCCTTCCACCATACAATGTCCCAATTAAATATAAGACAAGGAATTACTGTTAAATCCTACTTTATTTAATTATATGTATTTCGACTCTTAAATGCATAACTCAAAAATAATGCAAATTAGAAACTCATTTCTAATTTCATTCTGCCTTGGCCAAGGACTACTGGGTTGTCATTTATCGAATCACATAGGACATTTCTCTTCTTTTACTAGAAGTGGTAGATTCTTTATTGATCATTCATTATCTCCATGTACGACTTATTATACCCAAGCATACCCTTTGATATACCCTAATGGTCTTAAGGAATAAGTCAAAGTATAACTCATCATACACAAGATACTATGATGATCTCAAGTCCAAGGATCACTTGTACTACTATCACTGCAGGAATTCCTATTGTCAGGCAAGTAAAATTTCATTAGATATTCCTTAGCGAGCCATGTTTAGTGAACTTATTCTCTAATAAGCACCTACATACTTGCTTTAGTGTCTCCACACAAATGATCATGAGATTAATCATCCTCATCCAATGAGCAAGCAACGTATGTACCAATCTATCCAAATTCACTAATCCCCAATTTAGTAATCCAACGATTGGGAACTATTTTAGTTTTAAGCTTTCTAAGAATTTAGATCTCATTAGGATGATCATCATCATTATTCTAAAAGCATTGCTTAAAACTATGGCTTTATCACATATTATAAAACAACATTATGTAGATAATTAAAAGCCTTTATTAAATTAATACTTTTTATTAATAAATGAATAAGATTGTTACGAAGTATATGCTTTATCATCAAACATGATTGGCTTGTGTGCATACTACTTTCAATCTCCCACTTGCACTAAAGCCAATCGCCATGGTATCTCGTACCCTTCTTCTCTAAGTGATGATTATCCTGCTGTTGGATAAGCTTTAGTTAATGGATATATAATGTTGTTCTTGAGAGTCCACTATCTCTATAGTGATTTCCCATCTTTCAATGATTCATATAATCAAATAAAAGTGCCACAACACATGTTTAGATCCAAGATGAGACTTAGGAACTATTCCTAGTTCTGTAATGAATTTTTCATCTAAACAATCAACTTGCAGCTTCATTTACAGCTAAACCAGCAACTCTTTGCTGTTTGGAACCTTTCCAATTCACTACACCACTATTCAAGGTAACGCTTTACCTTAAAGTGTTTTTTCTGTCGTCTTGGTCTGTCTAAAAAAAACTTGAATCTGTTAAGCCCTCTAGTTTTAATTTAGACACACCATGTATATGATCACATCGTTAGTGCTGGTTAAGTACTTTAAGATATTTTTCACTGTTTGACAGTGATCTTCTCCAGAATATGACCGATCAACATCAGGTCTTGTATATTTCATTGTATACATGATTGTCACTCATGCGATCTCTCTTTTCAAGAGTTTATGGGAACTATTAAGAGAGATACACTCCATTTCTCATCAACATGAGACATCTCTTGGAGTTTGCCATGCTAAATGACTTCAGCATCAAATGAATATACGTTCCTTGGGTTAAGTTGAGAAACCTCTTGAATCTTTCTATAGTGATTTTATCCCCAAATAAGATACTCTTCCCAAATCATTCATGGAGGAATGTTTAGACAACTTTATCTTTACTGATTGTAGCATTGATATGTTATTCCTTATCCGTAGTTTATCAATATATAATACTAGGAATGTCACGACGCTCCCACTGACCATTTTGTACACACTAGGTTCATTCTTATTTGTGATAAAATCAAACTCTTTTGATTTTTTCATCAAAATGAATGTTCCATTTTTGAGAAGCTTGCTTCAATCCATTTTTCTGAGTGTCTACAACTCTACCTCATCGTATGTAACTGGATCATCATCTTCTATGATACGTACCTCATTATCATCATCCATGATGAATCCATACCTCCTAGGTGTCTTCGGTACTATTCCAGATTTACGATTCGGTTGTGGTACAATAGGTCTATCTACAGGTTCCTCTTATTTAACTTATATTGTTTTGTGGTTCTTGAACTCTTCAAGATGTATTATCCTCCCTTTAGCCCCTTTAATGATAAACATCTTTATCTTAAAAGGCATCATTTTTTTGCAGCAAACACCTTTTGCTAAGTAGGATTATAAACATATACCCTAAACTTACTTTAAGATGTCCCACAAATCTGTACTTGTCAAATTTTATCCCAAACTTATCCTTTTGAAACCTTTTCACATAAGTTGGACAACCCCTTATCTTAACATACTTAAGATTAGGAATCCTCCCTGTCCATAACTTTTATGGAGTCTTGGGGCCAAATTTTGAGGTTACCTTTTCGTAGATATGCAGCCATTTCTAGGGCTTTATCCCAGAAAGATACTGGAAAGTCGGTAAAATTATTATGGACCGCATCATGTCCAACAAGGTACGATTTTTCCTTTCAGATACATCAATCAATTATTGTGTATCAGGAGACGTCCATTGTAAGAAAACCATTTGAGATTATCTAGAAACTCATTACACAAGTATTCCTTCCTTGATCCGATCAAAGAATCCTAATACTTAGCCAATTTATTTCATTTCTGAATTCTTTGAACCTTTCAAATAATTCACAATTATATTTCAGCAAATACACACATTCAACTTTTTGAATGATCATCTGCTTTTTCTTATACTAGTTTGTTCAATTTGCAAAATAATTTTTACATAAGTCAAGTACACAAAATCCATTAAGTAATATTTCAGTTCTATACAAAACATTATTATTATAAATATAACAACAATTGTTCTTAATTATAATACCAAAAATTTCATTGTCCAACAATAAAATGGAAATAATATTTCTAACAAGAACCGGAATACAATAACAACTTATTGACTTAATAGATTTGCACGTAGGCATTGCTAAAGTATAAGTTTTTATGGCTAATGTGGCAACCATTGCTTCATTTCCCACACATAGGATTACTTATATTTGTTTAGCTTTCTACTTTTGCTTGGTCCCTTCATAAATCTATATTTATGATAACCAAAGTCGGTATCCAATACCCAAGTAGAACCTTGACTTAAAAAAATATTTATTTTAAATCATGAACAAATTTGTATTTGTAACTGAAACTTCACTAAGCTTCTTTGGTTAGACTACTTGAAGATGCTTCTCGCAGCTTTCTTTCCAAGGTCCGTGCTTATTGTCTTTGGAAGCAAACTCCTTTGTTATCCGTATCAGTTTTGTTCTTATTATCCTTTGTTTTTGCCTTTCTATTTACCTTCTTAAAATCATTCTTCTTTTTAGAAAATCCTTTGGCCCCTACCAGTAAGACTTGGTTTTATTGGTTGGAAAATGACTCTCATCATTTTTCAACATGTTAAGCAAATCAGCGAGGCTGATATCTAGCTTGTTCATATGAAAAATTCACAACAATTGTGAAAGGAGTCCGGGAGTGAGTGCAAGATCAAATCTTGGCTCAACTCTCCATCCATGACAAAACTTGTTGTCCTAAATGTTCAATCATATTGATCATGTTAAGGACTTTTGTCTGTACTATAGTGCCATCGGTCATTCTAGATCGGAAGTGCTCCTTAGATATCTGATATCTATCAGTCCTACTTTTCTCACCATCAAGTACTTGATGTGTAGGAATTTAGTAGGAGCATCCATAGTTTCATGCTGACACTGAAGCTCGTTACTCATGGATGTGAGCATGATGCATTGAGCCAACTATGCATCATCTTGCCACTTTCTAAAAGTAGCAATCTCTTCCTCAGAGGCATTGTCTGCAACCATTGCAGGAAAGACATATTAAGAACATAAGATAACTTTTCAACCATGAGAACTATTCTCAAATTCTTTAACCAATCCGAATAATATGGTCCGGTTAAATAGCATCTAATATGCTTCGCAGTGATAGTAATTTTAGACATTGTAAAATTCTATAAATGAGTTTGTATTTAACAATATTTTAGCATACATTCTTCTATTAATTACCAAAATAATTTAGGTCTTGTTTTAAGTTGGTATCTCCCACTATTTTCATCAAACTATATTACCCTCACTTATATAGTTCGACAAAATCTAATTAAAGTTTTTGCTAGTAAGAATAAGGATCTTATTTCAAATGTATATAGCCTTGTGGTGACACAACAAACTATATATAAATAAATATGTAGACAACTTTTGTCAATTACATCATCATGTAACTCCTTGTATTTTGCCTCTTAGATTATTTTGATCAAGTGGTGGCACATCCGAATCAAAATTATCTAAGTTAAGTCCAATGCAGCACTCCATATATTCAAAAAAAGAAATATATTTTCCTTGTGGTGACACAACAAAACAACATTGTTCAATTTTCTTTATAAGCATCAAATGTGATAAAATTAACATCTCAAAGAATTAAGATAAGCCTTGTGGTGACACAACAAACTTATAATAATTAATTGATACTCGATTATTTTTATCATGCTTGAAAGGCGACGCTCGATATTCCAAATATCTTTGAGCGCTTAGGACTTAATATAAAATTTTGAGGATTTGTTATTAATTTGTCTCATCTTATTTAGCGCAGCATGCATATATATGTATAAATACGTCGTATTAATTAACATCGCGAGCGTGTTTGCATAATATATAATATATATAGTATAAGCATACACATATAGAATACTATATTCTACCTGGATTGATTATGGACTTTTATTCTAGTTTGGTTCACTAGAGCCACCAAGTGAACCAAAAGGTCAAACCTTAGGGGTGCAAAATTAATATTTAAATATAACTATTACATTTAAACCTGGACTCCATTACAAACGGGTCGTCACGCGCTCCTGGTTCCTTGATCTCCAAATCTTCAAAAATTAATTCTAATTATTCCTATTACAAAACTATTTAAATAAATAGAAACCTTGATCAATAATCAAGGGGAAGTACATATGAGGGAGTTAGAATTTACATTAAGAAAAATTAGAGAAGACGAGGTATGCAGACCCAATTTAATAAAACACATACATTCATGCATCCGACTAAAATAAAATTCAATCACATTGGTCAATAGTCCATAATCAATTCCATTTATTATCATACACATCTATATATGCATCAATAAATAACATTTATCTCATGAATAATAAATATTTAATATATATATTGATATCATTTAATGGGCAAATTTAGTTAGTATAAAATCTAATTTTGAATCAAAATAAACTCCTTTATTTTAATCCAAATTTAAATCAAAATAAACTTCTTTTATTTTAATTTATCCAATTTTGAATAAAATAAACTATTTTATTTTAATCAAAATAAACTTATTTATTTTAATTAATTATGGAATCCAATTCCTAGTCAAAAAAAATAAAACTCTTTTATTAAATAAAACGCGAATTTTCTTTCCTATTCACAAATAAACTCCTTTATTTTGAGTAATATAAAATCTTATTCCATATCTAAATAAACTCATTTATTTAAGGAAACAAGGATTCACTTTCCTATTCACAAATAAACTCATTTATTTGGAATAATATGAAATCTTATTCCATATCTAAATAAACTCTTTTATTTAAGGAAACAAGGATTCACTTTTCTATTCACAAATAAACTCCTTTATTTTAAAAAATATGGAATCCAATTTCAACTCTAATTAGTTATCATGGAATCCAATTCCAACTCTAATTAGTTGGCATGAAATCCAATATTAAAATTAAAATAAACTCTTTTATTTTAATATTAAAACAAACTTTTATTTTAATTATAGAATAATTGAGAATATTATATATGTATATATGACTTCTGTGCGAATTATTATTATTATTATTATTATATATATATATATATATATATATATATATATATATATATATATCAAAAGCATAATCCTTAAACAACATAACGCCTTAAATAGCGTAATTTTATCAAAACGACGTAGTTTTGGAGGAACGTGATGGCATTTTTATAAATACGCGGTGGCATGGTATTTACAAAAATACCACCGCGTCTCTCCAAAACTACGTCGTTTTGATAAAATTATGTTATTTAAGGCATTATGCTCTTGATCCTTCCTAAATATATATATATATATATATATATATATATATATATATATATATATATTATTTAAGGCGTTATGATCCTTCCTATATATATATATATATATATATATATATATATATATATATATATATATATATATATATATATAAGCATTTCATATGAGTTCTTTATCTATCTTTCCTTTTATAGTTGATAAATTGAATAGATGGGTGAGATTGAAACATAAATATCTGTAAGCATGCACACTTGTACTGCAAACTTTTATTTCATCAGGACCCCACATAGTCGACATGTTGTCGGTTTGTTTAAATAAAAGCGAATTTTTAATATTAAATAATGCCCGTCCAAATTACGACTTATGCATTCATTTGTACTTTTTTTTTTTATTTTAAGCATTTCTCCAATTAATAGTCATGACTTCAAAGACACATTCGTAAACTTAAAAAATATAAAAGACTCACCGCTTCTGACTCTTACTACATTAATAATAATAAAAAAAAAATTAACAACCAACCGACACAAGCTTATGCGGCTTGGAATAAAAACAAGATCCAATAGGAATGACTCTTCTACGGTACAAAAAAAAAAAAAAGCAGAACAAGCTCTTTACGACTTGCCTTTACAAATATTTACTCATGTCGTATATTTGTTATTTTATATCATATATTTGTTATTTTATAATTCTTTATATAAAAATAGCAAATATTTTATAACTTATTTTATATCCAATTATAAAATAACAAATAAATAATATAAAATATTTTATAAAATAGCAAATAAAGAATTATAAAAATATTTGTTATGCTATAATAGGATATAAAATAGGATATTTTATAATTCTTTATATAAAATAGCATATATTTGCTCATCCAAAATTATATCCTATTTTATATGACGTTAGCATATATTTGTTATTTTATATTATTTATTTGTTATTTTATAATAGGATATAAAATAGGTTATAAAATATTTGCTATTTTATATAAAGAATTATAAAATAACAAATATATGATATAAAATAACAAATATATGACAAGTAGTAATATTTACAAGGTGTTAAAAGAAATGTCCTGGTTGGTTTTTTTTTTTTTAATAGTAAAAGAGCTTAATAATACTGGCGTTATTTAATATTAAAATTTCGTTTTATTTAAACAATGACGACAACGTGTTGACTATGTAGGTCCTCATATTAAAAAAAAAAGCTAGAGTACAAGTTGTTTGCAGATATATATTATGTTTCAATCTCGTCCATCTATTCAATTTATCAACTATCCAAAAGGGTTGTTGTGATCTTATATGTGATGATTCTTTATGAAATGATCTCTCTCTCTCTCTCTATATATATATATATATATATATATATATATATATATATATATATATATATATATATATAACGGAAATCATCATCACCAAGTAATCATAAATAAAGGTTCAGGAATCATACTGAACCATTCTGAATAACTCCCCAAGTACCTTATATATATACTCCCAAGTAATACGGAATCCTTGACCACGTGAATCACATATATTATGGGCCACGTTTTTTTATCTTAAATATATATGATAACTAATATGATTATTATCATATAACAAGATATTATATATATAATGTTAACCGAATGGTGTGACAAGTATAAAAAAAATGATCCCTTGCACGTTAACCATAACTATATCCTGTGAAGTTTCTGGTAATCTTTTAAATAAAAAAAAATCCACATGGCCCTATTAACATAATTCATATGATTCGTAATCTCCTGTTAACTTTTAACAAAATTCATATATATGATTCATGAATCACATGATTCACTGTAACGCGAATAACAGTAGCGTTTTTTTTAAAATAGATTTTATACAATAAATTATGCCCAATTAAATTATTTTAAACACATATCAATATATATATCAAATTAAAATAATTAATAATTCGCATAAAGGTTTGACTCTGATACCACTGTTAGGTTTGTAATATTCATGAACGCAATCAAATTGCACAAAATAAGCAAAAACGTGTAAAAATCAGAGTTTAAAATTTTACAAACCATATACTCGGATCATCCTTTATGCACAATTATTAATTAAACGAAAAGATATGAAGAACAAAGAATCATACTGGCCGAAGATTCGAAACTTCCTCGTACAAAGTTCACCTCCAATCCTTTTCGTTCAACTTGAATCCACCGGTTTAGTTCCTTCCTTTGATTAACGTTAATACCCAAGTGTTTGGCTTCTCAGAGGTGATCCACCAAGAAAGAATAAATATTCAAGAAGATGAGTGTTTGGCAAAACCTAATTTTCTATTTCTCATAGAAAAATAAATAGTCTTCTCCAACAATTGGAACTACGTATGTTGTGAAAAAAGTCAACAACTCACTTCACCATAATAAGACTCTCTTATTTATAGATGTGGGCAACCCTCCTTAACAATTAAGGAATTGAGTTTTATTTTAATTAATTAAAATTTTTAATTAATTAAGCTCCTAATCTTATTAGGAATAAATGAAAGTACTTAATATTAAATTAATTCATAAACTCCTTTAGAAATTAAAATAATAATAATTGTAATAATATTAATAAGACTCCTTTTATTAATTAATATTTAATATTTCTAAAATATTAAATAATAAATATTAAGCTATTTAATTTATTCTATCACCATAGATTAAATTAAATACACTTAACATATTATTACGATTATATGTCATTAACTTCTTAAATAATTATTCTTTTTTTTGGTGTGACGGCTTTGGGTTCTACTATATTAAACCTAGGTTGTGAATAAATCAATTAGAAACAATTCTAATCTTATTTAAATAAATTAAATTATTAATTTATTTAAATAAATAATATTTATTCTACAATAGGGATAAGCCTCCCTAGCGATTAACGACTTTTAGGATAATATAGATTTCAACATTAATCATAAAAGAACCTTTGAGTAAATAATTACTGCATCAATTCAATCCTTCCACCATACTGATGTCCCAATTAAATATAAGGCATACTAATTACCATCAAGTCTTATTTTATTTAATTATATGTATTTCAACTCTTAAATCATGTAACTCGAATAATGCAAATTAAAAACTCATTTCTAATTTTATTCATCTTGGCCAGAACTACTTTGGGTTGTCATTTATCTAATCACATACTACATTTCTCTTCTTTTCTAGAAGTGGTATATTCTTTATTGATCATTCATTATCTCCATGTATTTAACTTATTATACCCAAACATACCTGCTTTGATATCTGCCTAAGGGTCTTAAGGAATAAGTCAAAGTATAACTCATCATACACAAGATCTATGATGATCTCAAGTCAAGATTACTTGTCTTCTTATCACAATGTGAATTCCTATCGACGGTGATAAAACTCCATTAGATATTCCTTAGCGAAATAATGTTCAAATTGAACTTATTCTCTAATAAGCACCTACATACTTTGCTTTTTATGTCTCCACAATAAACGATCGTGGGATCAATTATCCTCATCCAACGAAAAGCGGCGATGTATACAAATCTATCCGGATTCACTAATCCCCAATTTAGTAATCCAACGATTGGGAACTATTTTACTTTTTTAAGCTTTACAAGAATTTAGATCTCATTAGAATGATCATCATCATTATTCTAAAAGCGTTCTTTAAAACTATGAGTTTATCACATATTATAAAACAACATCATGTAGATAATTAAAAGCCTTTAATAAATTAATATTTTTTATTAATAAATGAATAAGATTATTACTGAAGTATATCTTTATCATGAAACACGACGGGGCATTATTAAATATCTACATTCGATTCATCGCTCCGATGTTAATAACTTATATTCACCAAAGACTAAAGTCACCAATAGACAATCGCTTAAAACCACAACGTTTTTTAAAAAAACATTGTGGTTATTTTTTTACAACATTTTTAAAAATACCGTTGTAGATATATATGCAAAAACGTTATCTATTTAAAAAGATATTTTTTGATTTTAACTAGATAACATTTTTTTTTTCAAAAAACGTTATCTTATGCAAAAAACCGGAGCAATGGATAAAAACGCAAGCCAAAATTTGAAATTAAAACACGACTATACTTTTTTATCTCTCCTATCTCTGTACGCCAGATCTGAAATTCCTCACTCCTCAGCCTCTTGCCTCTCGACTGTGACCTCTCTTCCCCGTCACCGTCCCTCTCTTCCACCGTCGCGTCCCAACGCCAACGCTTTCGCTCTAAACCTCCTCCGTCGCCGCCGGAGCTGCCGTCAATCGTCGAGCTTTCTCCTAGGATGAATTGGTTGTTGGGGTAATTAGCGATGCCGAAATCATGGCTAACAAAGGTCCTCCCATCACTCCTCTGAACGAGAGGTCTGTCTAGTTCACTTCATCCCTCAATTGATTTGTTTTACATTAAAACTGCAGATTTAATGTTATGTAGTCATATTGATTCTCTCACTATCTATGTTCTTTATCTTGAATTAATTTAGGGATACTATTGTAAGTTTTAATTTGAAAGCTGGAACTCTCGTCTCTACCCCATTTTGAATTCTATCATTGTAATGGTTTCATGGATTTTGGTTTGCACCTTAACCCCCTTCCTTTCAAGATTAATAGTTTAGTTTAGTTTAGTTTAGTCTACTACTAATGTTTTCTTGAAAATATTTAAAATTGCTTAATATTCTGGTTTTCCATCGATAGAAGGTAAGCTCTCGAGCTCTCATATAAAGAAAATTACCACCCACAAGCGTACAAACTGCTCCATTTATTCTCTTTGTTCTTGTTCTTTTGTGGGTTGCAATTTTTCTATGCTTAATCCTGCAGCTAAACAGATCGGTTCTGTTCAGGATCTTTTAAGGTACTATTTCTCTCTATCTTTATTTTGTTCTTCTCTATTATGAACATTTGTTTTGTCTATCATTGAGGTATTGGTTATGGTAATTCATGGTTTTATCTGGCAAGTTGTAGTTTTTATTAGTGTTTGAGTTATTGGGTTGTTAGTTTTATGGATGAAACTTTAAACTTGAACTTTAATTTGGTGTTTGATATGATTTTTCATGAGTAATTTAGGGTTATTGGTTGTTGTTGGTTTCAGTTCTTGGAGTAATCGTTCTTTCTGTTGGGAAAATGTTGGTCTTTATTGGTAATTGAAATGAGAAAGGGACAACACTTAGTGATTGTGTATTATGGATTAATTGGGTTCCATTATGTTTTTCATTTGGGGGTGGGAAGGTGTGTGTATATGTGTATAGCAGGATAACAAATGTTGATTTGTGATAAGTTGTCCAGGCTTTTGAAGGTTGAAATTTGTTACCGTCACCTTATTGCTCAAATTCAGCAGATAAAAAGACTTGATAATCACAAACTAAAGATAAAAGGTAAGAGTGCACACCATGTGAATATATGGAAATTATCCTCTTCTTTTTTGCATGCTATATAAGAATGTAGATTGTGTGTGACATCCATTACCCATATTTCTTGTAATAAAAAACTTTAAATCTCATTCATTTTTAAAATTGAGTTTTACATAAAGGATTGTATATTCATTCTTAATCACTAAAACTGGTTTCGCTGATTATTTAGACAACACCTGGTTCTGCAGTAGACTTGATTATTGATCTGAAAAGTAAATAAGTTCATTCTGATCGTGAGGTTGTATAATTATCCATCCTATTATTTTCTAATCCTTGTTGTTGAAAATTCTACAGGGTGATAGCCTTATGAGGATCCTGAATGTAGCTGCATTTGCAGTGTCTGGATATGCTTCTACTGAAGGAAGAAATTGCAAACCATTTAATCCATTACTTGGGGAGACATATAAGGCTGACTTTCCTGATAAAGGTCCAATGGCTTGAGCTAATTGCTTGTTATATGAGAAACTAAGATTCACAGTTAAAATATTGAATTGGAATATTAAAGGTAATTAATGAGAATTCTATTTCTCACTTGGACTTGTGGTCTTATTTGTTGGTTAATTTATCTGTCATACTCAGCTCAACTGATTTGATTTAAAAGTTTGTTTATGTGATTAAAGAAAATTTTATCATCAGTTGTTGCATACCTAATGGATGGATACTCTCTGTGGTTATAACATTAAATTTATCATGTATAACAGGTAGTGGATGTCCTTGATGATCACGCTTTAGTTGATCAATGATGGTTTTATTGTGTTATCTTCCTTGCAAAGTTTGATTACTTGACAAAAGTATTTTGATGTGGTTTATTGCAGGTCACATCCATAGAGCAGCCATGTCCCATTGTAATGAGGGTTAGTATCTTGTCTTAATAGCATAATGGGTTTAATGTTAATGACACTGTATATTCCTATTGCAATAATATTAGATCTATCAGTTTTCTTGTTCTGTTTCAACTTTTTCTTCATTGGCGCAAATGTGTCTGTGTCCAGAAGTCCTATGCTTACACAGATCAGTTCTTAGTATTTTTCTTCTGTATTATGTCACAGTGGCATTAGCATGGCATGTGGAGTGTGCTGAGAGTGGCAAAAGTGTTCTTGCATTGCTTCAGTTACCACACAATTTTGATGCATGCTTCATGGATATTCAAATGCCAGAAATGGATGGGTATGTTCTCAAGTACTCTACTGTTGATTTACTAGATGGTGAATCAATATTTTTTTCTCAAGTTTCACAATGCCAGATTTCTATTGATTAACTAATTTTAAATATTTTTAGCCAGAGTAAGGACTCCACATAAATGTTTTGCAAAAGGGAGGATGATATATTTAGTTCCCTGCAAAGATCAATTTAGTGTGGATTAATTTTAATTCAATACTCGAGCACGATTTATTTCTTAGTATTATTCTCAAAATGGATGACCATTTAAATGAGGAAGAACTAAAAACTATTCTCACAATTTTTCGTATTTTCTCTAATTGAAGTTTTGAGGCAACTCATCGTATCCGGATGTTGGAGACCAAGGAAAATGAGCAGATGAATGGAGGACTGAATGTTGAAGGAAGTGCAAAAAGGGTGGGATGGCATTTGCCAATGTGGAATGGATGGCTATGTCTCAAAGCCCTTTGACGAAGAGAAACTCTATCAGGCTGTTGCCAAATTCTTTGAATCCAAACCAACATCAGACTTGTAGCACAATTGCCCTCATTTAAGAGTACAAGGCCTCTAGTTTTGGAAATTCTGATGTGTTGACCTGTAACAGCCATTTTTGCAGTCTACTGGTAGCTTGTAGTCAAGGCCTCAAGGGCTCAAGATGATGAAGGCCAATGCTTCTCTTGGATTTTGTTGACTGGTAGGAGTACAGGTTTGAAGAGTCATTTCTAACCAAACTCGATCAGCTTCTTGAGTACATGTATACTATTACTACTGTTAGCAAGGGAAAATTAGCCCTCACTTGTTTGTAAAGATCCTTAGAAGGGATGGGATGGGGTGGGGTGGTGGGGGTCAAATTGTGTAACTGATATGCTATCTGGTTTCATCCCACTTGTACTGAGAAGCCATTTTGATAATCCTGATCTCGTGTTTCCATTATAGTTGGATTTTTTTTTCTTAATTTTTTTTAGCTATATATCATGGCATTAGCATATTATAAGTGCATTAGTAATGTAAGTGAATCACAACATTTTTTTTCTTTTTTTAAATTTACAACATTTTAAAAACGTTGTGGAATCATACATTTTACAACGTTTTTATCCAAAAAACGTTGTGGAATCATACCTTTTACAACGTTTTTATCCATCTGCTAATTTTTGAAAAACAAATTTACAACGTTTTTTTCCTATAAAATGTTGTGTATTGTGCTTAATTACAACGTTTTAAAAACGTTGTGTAATGGTGTCAAATAGACAACACCCTTAACCACGACGTTTTTCTGACTGAAATCACAACGTTTTTTTCGCGTTATCTATTTACTATTCTGTAGTAGTGATTCCATTAATTTTTCTTTCAACCTTTAGTGTATTACTTAAGGTTTACATCTTAATTGATGTAACTTTAAGTTAATTAAGGATTTAATTTACTCTTCCTTCACTTCTCTTTTACTTTACATTCAAAAGCATTTCCATTTATGCTTCACTTAGTGCTGGCACTGCGGCACAAGCTTTTGCTCTCTGACAACTTCGCATGACAAGCGACGCGGGCTTCTTGTTCTAGAATTCGATTACGCAAGGCGGTGCCATATCCTTCACTATTATGCAGCATTGCAAGGCTGCATTTCAGTAGCTCCACGCCCTTTGTGGTCTTTGCTACATGACTTACTTTGCCTTGACTGGCGCCGCGATGCCAGTACTCTGCACCAGAAAAATTTGACAGTTAACTTTTTATGTGAGATTCCCAGGCTCATAACTTCTTCGTTATAAGTTTTAATTGGCTCGTTCAAGAGCCTACGGTTCACAAATTACATACTCTACGTGTTCATGCAAGAATTTTATCTATTTGACTTCGTTAACTAAAAATTCAACTATTAGTCCATTTTTAATGAAAACGATAAACGTTCGTGAACGTTCAACGATCGTTTCTTCGTTATAAGTCGGAATCCGGTCATTTTCGAGTTCGCAACTCTATAATGCCAAATAAGACTTGTCTCCATCGAAAACCAACGTTCCCGAGTTCAATATCAAAATTCGACCTCAAATCCGAGAAATATACATACTTCATTAACTTATAAACATGATAGGTTATTACTTGTTCTTTGTGAGTTTGTAACTTATAAAAGTATAAACTACTTATGATTTCTTTTCTCATGACTTATGATGGCTTAAATCTTTTAACCACCATCCTTGCTTCTTCTTATCATTCCAAATTCATTATTATTAACATATGACAAGTTCTTGCTTAGTTCATAACGTATACGATTACGAATAGCTTATTCATGATTTATACGACTTAAGTCCATTAATTAATCATTCTTATCATTCCTTAGCTTACATGTTCTACCACTACCCACTTCTCTAACAATGGAAGAGAAAGAGAATCATGGTTTAAGATTGCTTACCCTTGAATATCACTTGGTTAATCTTTGATCTCCTTCTTGCTTCTTGAAATATGAAAGACTAGCTTTCTAGCTTTTCTAGCTTATTATCTCTAACAAATAAGCTCTAAACTCTTTGGATGAAATGAACAACCAACAAAATGAAATCCAAGCTTGCTATTTATAGGAAAGTCTAAGTTAGGGTATAATGGTCATACAACCACTCCACCTCCTTACTATTCCTAGCTTAAACACTAAGTTAACTTGCTCCCCGTAACACTTGGCCATTAAGTCTACTTGGTCATTAAGTCTACTTGGTTACCACACTTATTTAGCTATTAAGTATACTTGTTCATCACAACTTTTATCCTTTGCTTAGTCATCATAACACTTAGCCATTAAGTTACTTGCTCCCTACTTTGGATCATCCATGGTTTGCCCCATGGGTTTAAACCATCCCATAACACATTGATTCTTACTTTGGGCCTTTAGCTTAATTAATTTAAATTATACATTGTGTTTGTATTAATCCACATTGGATTATACCTTACAAACATTTGAACTTTAACATTAATTCGTATTGGGCTTTATTATTATCACAATTGGACATTACAATTTCCTACACAATCCTACAAACACTTTAATTCTACCACGTAGCCAAAATAAAAGCTTTAATCTCGAAAAGCTTTTATTTTTGTCTTAGAAATTTAAACACTTTAATTCTACCACGTAACCAAAATACTACGACGTTCTGACATGTTTAGGTCATCAAACGACCTTCAAATAGCTTACTCCCATAAATAATCAATTAAATTCATTTAATCCACATAATCAAATAAAAATTTAATTCTCAATAAAATCCGATTTTTCTATGGCGTTACTGTAATAACCCAGGATTTCGAATAATCCGAAATTTACGAATAAATTTTTTTTATTTAATATTAATATTGACTATTAATATTGTATTGTGTATCTGTGATGCGAGACTCGAGAATTAGTCAATTTGACTATTGACTAAAAAATAGGAGTAGAGGTGTGCTTAACAGCGAATAGAAACTCTAACCCTAAATCAGGACAGGGATTTGGTAGAAAATACAATTTGAATAATTGTGTTGATGAGTACATGTTTGTACTGTGTCGACTTAATGATCAATGATTGACTGGATAGGGTTTAAACTTTGTAAACCCTAATCTCAGGATTAGAAACCCTAACGCACAATTAGGAACCCTAATTGTATGCTGGGAAACCATAATTTAAAATTCGGGAATCCTAAACCCTAAATTAAGAAGTCTTAATCCTAATTAACAAGCTTAATGTGTTTATTAAATTTTAATATAATTAGAAAAAATCTAATTTAATTAGGAAACCCTAATTATAGTTTTAAAATCTTAATTTTCTAATTTAAAACCCTAATTTAGAAAATCCTAGAAAGTGTTATAAAACCTTAGGGTTAAACCCTAAGGGTTGGTTCAATTGTCAAGTCTGCCATTAAAATGAAAATACAAATGACAAAATTACCCTTTTTTATATTTTTAATAAGCTAACTTGTGAATCTTGCTAAAATTGTAGTTGTTCACCAACTATTGTTGACATTGTGACTCAAATCTCAGCCATATTTGATCCAACATTGACACCTAGCCATTATAGATACATTGTATCACATTATATATAGATTAAAGAGAGAGAAAGTGCATGTATTTGGCCCATTTGATATCTAACTCTCCCACAACTCTCTCTCTACATATCCGAAATTCACAAGTTACTCAGTCAAATTATTGTGTTGCATAGATTGTCAGAAGACTAGTTAGAAATTGGAGATTTATTCAGCTGTTTCAAAGTTCCCCAAACTTTTGAGTCATTCTATCGAATTAGATAGTTCGTTGTCTTGATTCGTACACATTATATATCTTAACTTGCGGGGCAAATTTGTTGCTCACCCTTACTAAATAAAACATTTCAGCTAGGGACGAAGAAGCCAGAGGAGCTGTGAAGATAAAGGGCAAAGGTGCTATGCTGTGATAGTTGTGTTTAACATATATATTATATTGTATTTGTAAACCCTTTTTGTATATCTAAAGGGTATATTTGTAATATAAAGGTTAGATAACCTGGGATGAATGTATTAACTATATTAGTTAATGTGGTTTATATGTCTATTCGTAATTAAATGGGTAGTTAGATGTTATTTATATTGTGGATCGTGAGCACCAAACTCGGGAGTTAGGTAACCCGAATTTGGGGGCGTCACAGGTTGGTATTAAAGCTGTAGTGACCAAGGTGTCACAAGTTGGTAGCAGAGCTGTAGGTTATAAACCTTAAGTGGGGTGGGGAAAACCCTAGGATTATAACCATATGCGAAATAGAAAATACTCATTTAGAGTACTAAGTGAGGGACTACCGAAATATATGTTAGGTTTGTAATATTCATGAACGCAATCAAATTGCAAAAATAAACAGAAACGTGTAAAAATCAGAGTTTAAAATTTTTACAAACTATATACCCGGATCACCCTTTATGCACAATTATTAATTAAACGAAAAAGAAGAATAAGAAACACACCCTTGAAGATCCGAGCTTCCTCAGGTACAAGTTCACCTCCAATCCTTTTCGCGTTCAACTTGAATCCACCGGGTTTTGTTCCTTCCTTTGATCAACGTTAGCCACCCAAGTGTTTGGCCTCTAGAGGTGATCCACCAAGGAAGAAGAAGGATTTAAGAAGACGGGTGGTTAGCTAAACCCTAGTTTTTCTATCTCTATAGAAAAGGAGCGTACTCTCCAACTCTTGGAATTATCACGTAGTCTTGATATCTGATATAAGACTCCACTTATAAAGATATCAAGCAACCCTATTAAAATAAGGTATTATTTAATTAAACCCTTTTAATTAAAGGGGCTCCCTAATCTTATTAGGGATAATTAATTAAACTCCTTTAACTAATTTTCCTTCCTAATCCAATTAGGAATAAATGAGAGTACTTATATTAAATTAATTCCTAAACTCTTTTAGAAATTAAAATAATAATAATAATTGTAATAATATTAATAAGACTCCTCTTATTAATTTATATTTAATATTTCTAAAATATTAAATAATAAATATTAAGCTATTTAATTTATTCTATCACCATAGATTAAATTAAATATACATAACTATATTATTACGATTATGCCATTAACTTCTTAAATAATTATTCTTCCTTTTATGGTGTGACCCTTTAGGTTCTCCATATTAAACCGGTTGTGAATAAATCAATTAGAATAATTCTAATCTTATTTAAATAAATAAATTAAACAATTAATTTATTTAAATAAATAATATTTATTCTACAATAGGGATAAACCTCCCAAATGATCAACGACTTTCCGGATAATATAGATTTCAACATTAATCATAAAAGAACCTTTGAGTAAATAGTTCTGTCTAATTCAATCCTTCCACCATACAATGTCCCAATTAAATATAAGACATGGAATTCTTGTCAAGTCTTATTTTATTTAATTATATGTATTTCGACTCTTAAATGCACAACTCCAAATAATGCAAATTAGAAACTCCTTTCTAATTTCATTACGCTTTAACCAAGGACTCTTTGGTTGTCATTTATAGAATCACATAGGACATTTCTCTTCTTTTAATAGAAGTGCTAGATTCTTTATTGATCATACATTATCTCCATGTACAACTTATTATACCCAAGCATACCCTTTGATATACCCTAAGGGTCTTAAGGAATAAGTCAAAGTATAACTCATCATACACAAGATACTATGATGATCTCAAGTCCAAGGATCACTTGTACTACTATCACTACAGGAATTCCTATTGAAAGGCAAGTAAAACTCCATTAGGTATTCCTTAGCGAGCCACGTTCAGTGAACTTATTCTCTAATAAGCACCTACATACTTGCTTTAGTGTCTCCACACAAATGATCATGAGATCAATCATCCTCATCGAATGAGCAAGCAACGTATGTACCAATCTATCCGGATTCACTAATCCCCAATTTAGTAATCCAATGATTGGGAACTATTTTAGTTTTAAGCTTTCTAAGAATTTAGATCTCATTAGAATGATCATCATCATTATTCTAAAAGCATTGCTTAAAACTATGAGTTTATCACATATTATAAAACAGCATCATGTAGATAATTAAAAGCCTTTAATAAATTAATATTTTTTATTAATAAATTAATAAGATTGTTACAAAGTAAATGCTTTATCATCAAACATGATTGGCTTGTGTGCATATTACTTTCAATCTCTCACTTGCACTAAAGACAATCGTCATGGTATCTCATACTCTTCTTCTCTAAGTGACGATTATCCCGCTGTTGGATAAACTTTAGTTAATGGATATGTAATGTTGTTCATGAGAGTCCACTATCTCTATAGTGATTTCCCATCTTTTAATGATTCCTATAATCAAGTGAAAGTGCCACAACACATGTTTAGATCCAAGATGAGACTTAGGAACTATTCCTTGTTTTGTAATGAACTTTTCATCCAAACAATCAACTTGTAGCTTCATTTATAGCTATATACTTTGTCTTTATCACTAAACCAGCAACTCTTTGCTGTTTGGAACCTTTCCAATTCACTAAACCACTGTTCAAGATAACGCTTTACCTTAAAGTGGATTTTACATCATCTTGGTGCATCACGAAAACTTGAGTCTGTTAAGCACTCTAGTTTTAATTCAAACCCACCATGTATGCTCACATCCTTAGTGCCGGTTAATAACTTTAAGATGTTTTTTCACTGACTCATAGTGAACTTCTCCATAATATGATTGATCAACATCAGGTCTCGTACATTTCATTGCATACATGATTGTTACTCATACGACCTCTCTTTTCAGGAGTCTGTGGGGACTATTAAGAGAGATATACACTCCAAGGGCTCATCAACATGAGACATCCCATGAAGTTTGCCATGCTAAACGACTTTAGCATCAAATGAATATACGTTCCTTGGGGTAAGTCGAGGATCCTTTTAAATCTATCTATATAGATTTGTATCCCCAATTAAGATACTCTTCCCAAATCATTCATGGAGGAATGTTTAGACAACTTTATCTTTACTGATTGTAGCATTGATAAGTTATTCCTCATCCGTAGTATATCAACATATAATACTAGAAATTTCACGACGCTCCCACTGACCCTTTTGTACACACTAGAAGTCTTACATCATCGCATGTAACTCGGATCATCATCTTCTATGATGTCGTGCCTCATCATCATCATCCATGATGAATCCATACCTCCTAGGTATCTTCAAGATTATTCTAGATTTACGATTGGTTTGTGGTACAATAGGTCTATCTACTGAGTTCCTCTTATTTGACTTATAGTGTTTTATGGTTCTTGAACTCTTCAAGATCTATTATCCTCCCACTAGCCCCTTCAATGATAAACACCTTTATCTTAGAAGGTAGTGTGTTCATAACAAACACCTTTTGCTAAGTAGGATTATAGAACATATACCCTAAACTTACTTTAGGATGTCCCATAAATCTACACTTGTCAAATCTTGTCCCAAGCTTATCCTTTGAAACCTTTTTCACATAAGTTGGACAACCCCTTATCTTAACATACTTAAGATTAGGAATCCTCCTTGTCCATAACTTTTATGGAGTCTTGGGGCCGAATTTGAGGTTATCTTTTTCGTAGATATGCAGCCATTTCTAGGACATGATCCTAGAAGGATACTGGAATGTCGGTAAAATCATTTTGGACCGTTCCATGTTCAACAAGGTATGATTTTTCCTTTCAGATACATCAATCAATTATTACGTATCATGAGGTGTCCATTATGAGAAAAACCATTTGAGATGATCTAGAAACTTATTGCACAAGTATTTATTCCTTGATCTAATCAAAGAATCTTAATACTTTGCCAATTTGTTTCACTTCTGAATTCTTTGAACCTTTCAAATAATTCACACTTGTATTTCAACAAATACATACATTCAACTCTTTGAATGATCATCTCCTTTTCTTATACTAGTTTGTTCAATTTACAAAATAATTTTTTACGTAAGTCAAGTATACAAAATCCATTAAGTAATCTTTCAGTTCTATACGAAACATTATTATTATAAATAGAACAACAATTGTTCTTAATTATACTACCAAAAATTTTATTGTCCAACAATAAAATGGAAATAATGTTTCTAACCAGAATTGGAATACAATAACAACTTATTGATTTAATAGATTTGCCCGTAGGCATTGCTAAACAATAAGTTTCTATGGCTAATATGGCAACCTTTGTTACATTTCCCGAACATAGGATTACTTATACTTGTTTAGCTTTCTACTTCTGCTTGGTCCTTTCATAAATCTATATTTATGATAACCAAAGTCGGTATCCAATACCCAAGTAGAACCTTGACTCAAAGAAAAATTTATTTCAATCATGAACAAAAAGCGTATTATGTTAGAAACTTCACTAAGCTTCTTTGGTTAGCCTCTCGCAAGATGCTTCTCGCAATTTCTTTCCAGTGTCCAGGCTTATTGCAGTGGAAGCAAACTCCTTTGCTATCCGTGACGCTTTTGTTCTTATTATCCTTTGTTTACGCCTTTCTGTTTACCTTCTTTGAAATGTTCTTCTTTTAAGAAGATCCTTTATTTCTACCAAGAAAGACATGGTCTTTCTTGGTTGGAAAGTGACTCTCATCATTTTTCAACATGTTAAGCAAATCAACGAAGCTGATATCTAGCTTGTTTATATGAAAAATTCACAACAATTGTGAAAGGAGTCCGGAGTGTGTGCAAGATCAAATCTTGGCTCAACTCTCCATCCATGACAAAACCAGTTGTCCTAATTGATCAATCAAATTGATTATGTTAAGAACTTTTTGCTGTCATTATATAGTGCCATTAAGCATTCTAGATCGGAAGAGCTCCTTAGATATCTCGATATCTATCGGTCCTACTTTCCTCACCATCAACTACTTGATGTGCGGAATATAGTAGAGCATCCATAGTTTCATCTTGTGTTTGAAGCTTCGTTACTCATGGATGCGAGCATGATGCATTGAGCCAATCAGGCATCATCTTGCCACTTTCTAAAAGTAGCAATCTCTTCCTCGGAGGCATTATGCGCAACCATTGCGAGGATAGGCGTATTAAGGACATAAGATAGCTTTTCAGCTATGAGAACTATTCTCAAATTCCTTAACCAATCCGTTTAATTCGGTCTGGTTAATTTAGCATTTAATATGCTTCGTAGTGATAGTAATTTTAGACATTGTAAAATTCTGTAAATGAATTTGTAATTAACAACATTTTAACATACATTCTTTTATTAATTACCAAAATAAATTAGGTCTTGTTTTAAATTGGTATCTCCCACTATTTTCTTAAACTATATTACCCTCACTTATATAGTTCGGCAAAATCTAATTAAAGATTTGCTAGTGAGAATAAGGATCCCATTTCAAATGTATATAGCCTTGTGGTGACACAACAAACTATATATAAATAAATAGGTAGACAACTTTTGTCAATTATATCAACTATCAACTCCTTTTCTTTTGCCTCTTAGATTATTTTGATCAAGTGGTGGCACATCCAATCAAAATTATCCAAGTTAAGTCGAGACTCTAGCACTCCATATATTCAAAAAGAAAAATATCATCCTTGTGGTGACACAACAAAACAATATTGTTCAATTTTCTTTATAAGCATCAAATGTGATAAATTAACATCTTAAATACTTAATACTTGCCTTGTGGTGACACAACAAACTCATATTAAATATTTAATACACTATTAATTTTATCATGCTAGAAGGCGACGTTCGATATTCCAAATATCTTTGAACGCTTAGGACTTAATATAAAAATTGAGGGGTTTGTTATTAATTTGTCTCAACTTGTTTAGCGCGCATATTATATATATATATAAAATACGCGTCATATTAATTGACATGCGAAGCATGTTTGCATAATATATAATATATATAGTATAAGCATGCACATATAGAATACTAAATTCTACCTGGATTGATTATGGACTTTTATTCTAGTTTGGTTCACTAGAGCCACCAAGTGAACCAAAAAGGTCAAGCCCTAGGGGTGCAAGAATTAATATTTAAATATAACAAATACATTTAAACCCGGGCTCCATTACAAACGGGTCTTCACGCGCTCCTTGCTCATTTGATCTCTAATTTTCTAAAATTAATTCTAACTATTCCTATTACACAACTATTTAAAATAAATAGAAACCTTGATCAACAATCGAGGGAAGTACATAGGAGGAGATAGAATTTACATTCGGAAAAAATTAGAGAGGCGAGGTACTGCAGATCCCATTTAATAAAACCCATACATTCATGCATCCAACTAAAATAAAATCCAATCACATTGGTCAATAGTCCATAATCAATCCCATTTATTATCATACATCATCATATGCATCAATAAATAAGATTCATCTTATGAATAATAAACATTTAATATATATATTGATATCATTTAATGGGCAAATTTAGTTAGTATAAAATCTATTTTGAATCAAAATAAACTCCTTTATTTTAATCCAAATTTAAATCAAAATAAAACTATTTTATTTTAATCAAAATCTTTAATCAAAATAAACTCCTTTATTTTAATTAATTATGGAATCCAATTCCATGTAAAAAAAAAATAACTCCTTTATTAAAGGAAAACACTTGATTCTCTTTCCTATTCACAAATAAACTCCTTTATTTTGAATAATATGAAATCTTATTTCATATCTAAATAAACTCCTTTATTTAAGGAAATTAGGATTCTCTTTCCTATTCACAAATAAACTCTTTTATTTTAAATAATATGAAATCTTATTTCATATCTAAATAAACTCCTTTATTTAAGGAAACATATAATCCAATTTCAACTCCAATTTGTTATCATAGAATCCAATTCTAACTCTAATTAGTTAGCATGAAATTCTAATTTTAAAATTAAAATAAACTTTTTATTTTAATATAAAATAAACTTTTATTTTAATATTAAAATAAAATTTTTATTTTAATAATAAAATTATTAAGAATATTATATATATATAATAATAAAACAAAACCGTTATTATATATATATATAATAAAACTGTTAATAATATTATATATATATATATATAATATTATTAAAATCATGTCCCACGTGTAACCTGGTATCACATGATTAATGAGAATCTACTGGGCATTACTCTTGTCATGCAAACCGTGAATCACATTTAACAAACTAACGTTTTATATAAATATATATAAAATATATCAAGCTGCATAACCATGTTTATATCACATGAATCATCCGCCCTTGAACCAAGTCAAAGCCTTGAAGCACGGAAAACAGTGCAAAAGTATAATAGCGTTAATTTTTTATTTTTTTTTAATTTTATACAACAAAATTATGCCCAATTATATTATTCTAACAGTGGCGTCAGAGCCAAATAAATCTGTGATTATATATATCACAAATAAATCTTATTAAAAACCGTTCTAATATGTGATTCACGCGAATCCTATTAAATCTTCAAGTTACAGATTACCACAAATATACCACTGTTCAAGATAACGCTTTACCTTAAAGTGGATTTTTCTGTCATCTTGGTCTGTCTGAAAACTTGAGTCTGTTAAGCCCTCTAGTTTTAATTAAGACCCACCATGAATATGATCACATCCTTAGTGCCGGTTAAGCACTTTAAGATGTTTTTCACTGACTCATAGTGAACTTCTCCATAATATGACTGATCAACATCAGGTCTCTTACATTTCATTGCATGCATGATTGTCACTCATGCGACCTCTCTTTTCGAGAGTCGTGGGGACTATTAAGAGATACACTCCATAGCTCATCGACATGAGACATCTCTTGGAGTTTGCCATGCTAAACGACTTTAGCATCAAATGAATATACATTCCTTGGGTTAAGTTGAGCATCCTTTTAAATCTATCTATATAGATTTGCATCCCCAATAATTATACTCTTCCCAAATCATCTCATGGAGGATTGTTTAGAACAACTTTATCTTTCTTGATTGTAGCATTGGTATGTAATTCCTCATCCGTAGTATATCAACATATAATACTAGAAATTTCAAGACGCTCCCACTGACCCTTTTGTACACACTAAAACTCTTACCTCATCGTATGTAACTCTGGATCATCATCTTCTATGATACGTACCTCATAATCATCATCTATGATGAATCCATACCTCCAGTATCTTCTTGGTACTATTCGAGTTACTGATTATTTGTGGTATAATTGGTCTATCTACAGGTTCCTCTTATTTGACTTATAGTGTTTTGTGGTTCTTGAACTTTTCAAGATCTATTATCCTCCCATTAGCCCCTTTAATGATAAACACCTTTATCTTAGAAGGTAGCGTGTTTTACAACAAACAACTTTTGCTAAGTAGAATTATAGAACATATACCCTAAACTTACTTTAGGATGTCCCACAAATCGACACTTGTCAAATCTTGTCCCAAGCTTATCCTTTTGAAACCTTTTCACATAAGTTGGAACTCCTTATCTTAACAAACTTAGGATTAGGAATCCTCCCTGTCCATAACTTTTATGGAGTCTTGGGGCTGGATTTTGAGGTTAACTTTTCGTAGATATGCAACAATTTCTAGGACATGATCCTAGAAGGATACTGGAATGTCGGTAAAATAATTATGGACCGCACCATGTCCAACAAGGTACGATTTTTCCTTTCAGATACATCAATCAATTATTACGTATCATGACGTGTCCATTATGAGAAAAACCATTTGAGATGATCTAGAAACTTATTGCACAAGTATTTATTCCTTGATCTAATCAAAGAGTCTTAATACTTTGCAAATTTGTTTCACTTCAAATTCTTTGAACCTTTCAAATAATTCATACTTGTATTCAAAGAAATACACACATTCAACTCTTTGAATGATTATCTCCTTTTCTTATACTAATTTGTTCAATATGCAAAATTATTTTCATGTAAGTCAAGTATACAAAATTTATTAAGTAATATTCGATTCTATACAAAACATTATTATTATAAATAGAACAACAATTGTTCTTAATTATAATACCAAAGATTTCATTGTCCAACAATAAAATGGAAATAATATTTTAACAAGAGTGGAATACTGATAACAACTTAATGACTTAATAGATTTGCCCGTAGGCATTGCTAAACTATAAGTTTCTATGGCTAATGCAAAGACCTTTGCTTCATTTCCCACACATAGGATTACTTACCTTGTTTAACTTTCTACTTCATTGGGTCCCTTCATAAATCTATATTTATGATAACCAAAGTCGGTATCCAATACCCAAGTAGAACCTTGACTTAAAGAAAATTTTATTTTAAATCATGAACAAATTTGTATTTATAACCGAAACTTCACTAAGCTTCTTTGGTTAGCCTCTGCAAGATACTTCTCGCAGTTTCCTTCCAGTGTCCAGGCTTATTGCAATGGAAGCAAACTCCTTTGCTATCCGTGTCAGTTTTGTTCTTATTATCCTTTGTTTATGCCTTTCTATTTACCTTCTTTGAATCATTCTTCTTTTTAGAAGATCTTTTGGCCCCTACGAGTAAGACATGATCTTTCTTGGTTGGAAAGTCACTCTCAACATTTTCAACATGTTAAGCAAATCAGCAAGGCTGATATCTAGCTTGTTCATATGAAAAATTCACAACAATTGTGAAAGGAGTCCGGGAGTGAGTGCAAGATCAAATCTTGGCTCAACTCTCCATCCATGACAAAACCAGTTGTCCTAATTGATCAATTAAATTGATTATGTTAAGAACTTTTATGCATTATATAGTGCCATTGGCAATTCTAGATCGGAAGAGCTCCTTAGATATCTCGATATCTATCACTCTACTTTCCTCACCATCAACTACTTGATGTGCGGGAATATATAGAAGAGCATCCATAGTTTCATCTTGTGTGAAGCTCGTTACTCATGGATGCTGAGCATGATGCATTGAGCCAAATTGTGCATCATCTTGCCACTTTCTAAAAGTAGCAATCTCTTCCTCAGAGGCATTGTCTGCAACCATTGCAGGGATAGGCGTATTATGGACATAAGATAGCTTTTCAGCTATGAGAACTATTCTCAAATTCCTTAACCAATCCGTTTAATTCGGTCTGGTTAATTTAGCATCTAATATGCTTCGCAGTGATTGTAATTTAGACATTGTAAAATTCTATAAATGAATTTGTAATTAACAACATTTTAACATACATTCTTTTATTAATTACCAAAATAAATTAGGTCTTGTTTTAAATTGGTATCTCCCACTATTTTCTTCAAACTATATTACCCTCACTTATATAGTTCGGCAAAATCTAATTAAAGATTTGCTAGTGAGAATAAGGATTCCATTTCAAATGTATATAGCCTTGTGGTGACACAACAAACTATATATAAATAAATAGGTAGACAACTTTTGTCAATTACATCAACTATCTGAACTCCTTTTCTTTTGCCTCTTAGATTATTTTGATCAGTGGTGGCACATCCGAATCAAAATTATCCAAGTTAAGTCCGACCTAGCACTCCATATATTCAAAAAAGAAAAATATCATCCTTGTGGTGACACACCAAAACAATATTGTTCAATTTTCTTTATAAGCATCAAATGTGATAAATTAACATCTTAAATACTTAATACTTGCCTTGTGGTGACACAACAAAAACTCATATTAAATATTTAATACTCTATTAATTTTATCATGCTAGAAAGCGACGTTCGATATTCCAAATATCATTGAACGCTTAGGACTTAATATAAAAAAAAAATTGAGGGATTTATTATTAATTGTCTCATCTTGTTTAGCGTGCATTTATATATATATAAAATACGCGTCATATTAATTAACATGCGAAGCATGTTTGGATAATATATAATATATATATATATATAGTATAAGCATGCACATATAGAATACTATATTCTACCGGATTGATTATGGACTTTTATTCTAGTTTGGTTCACTAAAGCCACCAAGTGAACCAAAAGGTCAAACCCTAGGGTGCGAAATTAATATTTAAATATAACTATTACATTTAAACCCGGCTCCATTACAAACGGGTCTTCATGCGCTTCTTATCCCTTGATCTCCAATTCTTCAAAATAATTCTAACTATTCCTATTACAAAACTATTTAAAATAAATAGAAACCTTGATCGTGATCGAGGGAAGTGCATAGGAGGAGATAGAATTTACATTAAGAAAAAATTAGAGAAGACGAGGGGTACGCAGACCCCATTTAATAAAACCCGTACATACATGCATCCAACTAAAATAAAATCCAATCACATTGGTCAATTGTCCATAATCAATCTCATTTATTATCATACATATCACCATATGCATCTATACATAACATTCATCTGATGAATAATAAACATTTAATATATATATTGATATCATTTAATGGGCAAATTTAGTTAGTATAAAATCTATTTTTGAATCAAAATAAACTCCTTTATTTTAATCCAAATTTAAATCAAAATAAAACTATTTTATTTTAATTTATCCAATTTTGAATAAAATAAACTATTTTATTTTAATCAAAATCTTTAATCAAAATAAACTCCTTTATTTTAATTAATTATGGAATCCAATTCCATGTAAAAAAAAAAAAAAACTCCTTTATTTAAGGAAACATTTGATTTTCTTTCCTATTCACAAATAAACTCCTTTATTTTGAATAATATGAAATCTTATTTCATATTTAAATAAACTCCTTTATTTAAGGAAACACGGATTTTCTTTCCTATTCACAAATAAACTCTTTTTATTTTGAATAATATGAAATCTTATTTCATATCTAAATAAACTCCTTTATTTAAGGAAACATGGAATCCAATTTCAACTCCAATTAGTTATCATGGAATCTAATTCCAACTCTAATTAGTTAGCATGAAATTTAATTTTAAAATTAAAATAAACCTTTTTATTTTAAAATTAAAATAAACTTTTATTTTAAGATTAAAATAAATATTTTATTTTAATTATAAAATAATATATAATATTATATATATATATATATATATATATATAATAGCAAATATATGATTTAAAATAATATTATTAACCGTTGATCTCATTTTAACTAATATATATACTAACTTGATATCCTGTTAACTAATATATATACTAACCGTTGATATCCTTTATTACTTTAATATACTTATAAGTAATAAAATTTCAAAAAACTTGATCCTGGCGAATATGCACCTTATCACGCGAATCAAGAAAGCAGTTTAACGATTTTTTTTTTTTTTTTTATTATTAAATTTTATATAACAAAATCATGCCCAATTAAATTTTTCTAAACACATATCAATATACATATCAAATTAAAACAATTAATAATTCGCATAAAGGTTTGGCTCTGATACCACTGTTAGGTTTGTAATATACAAGAACACAATCAAATTACAAAAATAAGCGGAAACGTGGAAAAATCAGAGTTTAAAATTTTTACAAACCATATACCCGGATCACCCTTTATGCACAATTATTAATTAAACGAAAAAGATAACGAATAAGAATCATACCCTCGAAGATCGAGCTTCCTCAGGTACAAGTTCACCTCCAATCCTTTTCGCGTTCAACTTGAATCCACCGGGTTTGGTTCCTTCCTTTGATCAACGTTAGCCACCCAAGTGTTTGGCCTCTAGAGGTGATCCACCAAGGAAGAAGAAGGATTCAAGAAGATGGGTGGTTGGTTAAACCCTAGTTTTTCTATCTCTATAGAAAAGGAGCGTACTCTCCACTTTTGGAATTATACTTATTTTATATTTTGATATCGATATAAGACTCACTTATAAAGATATCGTAACCTTATTTAAAAAATAAGGTATTATTTAATTAAACTCTTTTTAATTAAATGGGCTCCTAATCTTATTAGGGATAATTAATTAAACTCCTTTAACTAATTTTCCTCCTAATCCTATTAGGAATAAATGAGAGTACTTATATTAAATTAATTCCTAAACTCTTTTTAGAAATTAAAATAATAATAATAATTGTAATAATATTAATAAGACTCCTCTTATTAATTTATATTTAATATTTCTAAAATATTAAATAATAAATATTAAGCTATTTAATTTATTCTATCACCATAGATTAAATTAAATATACTTAACATATTATTACGATTATGTCATTAACTTCTTAAATAATTATTCTTCCTTTTATGGTGTGACCCTTTAGGTTCTCCATATTAAACCGGTTGTTGAATAAATCAATTAGAACAATTCTAATCTTATTTAAATAAATAAATTAAATAATTAATTTATTTAAATAAATAATATTTATTCTACAATAAGGATAAGCCTCCCTAGCGATCAACGAATTTCCGGATAATATAGATTTCAACATTAATCATAAAAGAACCTTTGAGTAAATAGTTCTTTCTGAATTCAATCCTTCCACCATACAATGTCCCAATTAAATATAAGACATGGAATTCATCACAAGTCTTATTTAATTTAATTATATATATTTCGACTCTTAAATGCACAACTCAAATAATGCAAATTAGAAACACCTTTCTAATTTCATTCTCCGCCAAGGACTCTTTGGGTTGTCATTTATCGAATCACATAGGACATTTCTCTTCTTTTATTAGAAGTGGTAGATTCTTTATTGATCATACATTATCTCCATGTACAACTTATTATACCCAAGCATACCCTTTGATATACCCTAAGGGTCTTAAGGAATAAGTCAAAGTATAACTCATCATACACAAGATACTATGATGATCTCAAGTCCAAGGATCACTTGTACTGACTATCACTATAGGAATTCTATCGACAGCAAGTAAAACTCCATTAGGTATTCCTTAGCGAGCCACGTTCAAATGAACTTATTCTCCAATAAGCACCTACATACTTGCTTTAGTGTCTCCACACAAATGATCATGAGATCAATCATCCTCATCCAATGAGCAAGCAACGTATGTACCAATCTATCCGGATTCACTAATCCCCAATTTAGTAATACAATGATTGGGAACTATTTTAGGTTTAAGCTTTCTAAGAATTTAGATCTCATTAGAATGATCATCATCATTATTCTAAAAGCATTGCTTAAAACTATGGGTTTATCACATATTATAAAACAACATCATGTAGATAATTAAAAGCCTTTAATAAATTAATACTTTTTATTAATAAATGAATAAGATTGTTTCAAAGTATATGCTTTATCATCAAACATGATTGGATTGTGATCCGGGTATATGGTTTGTAAAAATTTTAAACTCTGATTTTTCCACGTTTTCGCTTATTTTTGCAATTTGATTGCGTTCTTGTATATTACAACCCTAATATTAAAAACCTAATATTTGATTGTGGTATATTAAAAACCGTTCAAATATGTGATTCAAGCGAATCCTATTAAATCTTCAAGTTACAGATTCTTAATAAGGTTAATATTATATATATATATATATATATATATATATATATATATATATATATATATATATATATATCTCTAATTCCTAGAATCTCGATTCACGGTGGTGACATATATTATATATATATATATATATATATATATAATATTCTTAATAATTTTATTATTAAAATAAAAATTTATTTTAATTTTAAAACTAGAATTTCATGCTAACTATTTAGAGTTAAATTGGATTCTATGATAACTAATTGGAGTTGAAATTGGATTATATGTTTCCTTAAATAAAGGAGTTTATTTAGATATGAAATAAGATTTCATATTATTCAAAATAAAGGAGTTTATTTGTGAATAGAAAAGAATCCGTGTTTCCTTTAATCAAGGAGTTATTTTTTTACATGGAATTGGATTCCATAATTAATTAAAATAAAGGAGTTTATTTTGATTAATGATTTTGATTAAAATAAAATAGTTTATTTTATTCAAAATTGAATAAATTAAAATAAAATAGTTTTATTTTGATTTAAATTTGGATTAAAATAAAGGAGTTTATTTTGATTCAAAAATTAGATTTTATACTAACTAAATTTGCCCATTAAATGATATCAATATATATATATTAAATGTTTATTATTCATGAGATGAATGTTATTTATTGATCCATATGATGATGTGTATGATAATAAATGGGATTGATTATGGACTATTGACCAATGTGATTGGATTTTATTTTAGTTGGATGCATGAATGTATGGGTTTTATTAAATGGGGTTACTAGCATGCCTTGTCTTCTCTAATTTTTCTTAATGTAAATTCTATCTCTCTCCTATATACTTCCCCTTGATCACGATCAAGGTTTCTATTTATTTTAAATAGTTTTGTAATAGGAATAGTTAGAATTAATTTTGAAGAATTGGAGATCAAGGAACAAGGAGCGCTTGAAGACCCGTTTGTAATGGAGCCCGGGTTTAAATGTAATAGTTATATTTAAATATTATTTCTTGCACTCCTAGGGTTTGACCTTTTGGTTCACTTGGTGGCTCTAGTGAACCAAACTAGAATAAAAGTCCATAATCAATCCGGGTAGAATATAGTATTCTATATGTGCATGCTATACTATATATATATATATATTATATTATGCAAACATGCTTCGCATGTTCATTAATATAATAGCGTATTTTATATATATATGTAAATGCGCAGCTAAACAAGATGAGACAAATTAATAACAAACCCCTCAATTTTTTATATTAAGTCCTAAGCGTTCAAAGATATTTGGAATATCGAACGTCGCCTTCTAGCATGATAAAATTAATAGAGTATTAAATATTTAATATGAGTTTGTTGTGTCACCACAAGGCAAGTATTAAGTATTTAAGATGTTAATTTATCACATTTGATGCTTATAAAAAAAATTGAACAATATTGTTTTGTTGTGTCACCACAAGGATGATATTTTTCTTTTTTGAATATATGGAGTGCTAGGTCGGACTTAACTTGGATAATTTTGATTCGGATGTGCCACCACTTGATCAAAATAATCTAAGAGGCAAAAGAAAAGGAGTTGCATAGTTGATGTAATTAACAAAAGTTATCTACCTATTTATTTATATATAGTTTGTTGTGTCACCACAAGGCTATATACATTTGAAATGGGATCCTAATTCTCACTAGCAAATTTTTAATTAGATTTTGCTGAACTATATAAGTGAGGGTAATATAGTTTGAAGAAAATAGTGGGAGATACAAATTTAAAACAAGACCTAATTTATTTTGGTAATTAATAGAAGAATGTATGTTAAAATGTTGTTAATTACATATTCATTTACAAATTTTTACAATGTCTAAAATTACTATCACTGCGAAGCATATTAGATGCTAAATTAACTAGACCGAATTAAACGGATTGGTTAAGGGATTTGAGAATAGTTCTCATAGCTGAAAAGCTATCTTATGTCCTTAATACGCCTATCCCTGCAATGGTTGCAGACAATGCCTCTGAGGGAGAGATTGCTACTTTTAGAAAGTGGCAAGATGATGCACAGTTGGCTCAATGCATCATGCTTGCATCTATGAGTAATGAGCTTCAGCGTCAGCGTGAAACTATGGATGCTTCTACTATATTCCTGCACATCAAGTAGTTGATGGTGAGGAAAGTAGGACTGATAGATATCAGATATCTAAGGAGCTATTCCGATCTAGAATGACCGATGACACTACAATACAGATAAAAGTCCTTAACATTATCAATTTGATTGATCAATTAGGACAATGAGTTTTGTCATGGATGGAGAGTTGAGCCAAGATTTAATCTTACACTCACTCCCGGACTCCTTTCACAAATGTTGTGAATTTTTTCATATGAACAAGCTAGATATCAGTCTCGCTGATTTGCTTAACATGTTGAAAAATGTTGAGAGTCACTTTCCAACCAAGAAAGACCAAGTCTTACTGGTAGGGGCCAAAGGATCTTCTGAAAAGAAGAACGATTCAAAGATGGTAAATAGAAAGGCATAAACAAAGGATAATAAGAATAAAACTGATACGGATAGCAAATGAGTTTGCTTCCACTACAATAAGCTTGGACACTGGAAAGAAACTGCAAGAAGCATCTTGCAAAGGTTAACCAAAGAAGCTTAGTGAAGTTTTGGTTACAAATACAAATTTGTTCATGATTTAAAATAATTTTTCTTAAAGTCAAGGTTCTACTTGGGTATTGGATACCAACTTTGGTTATCATAAATATAGATTTATGAAGGGACCAAGCAGAAGTAGAAAGCTAAACAAATATAAGTAATCCTATGTGTGGAAAATATAGCAAAGGTTGCCATATTAGCCATAGAAACTTATAGTTTAGCAATGCCTACGGGCAAATCTATTAAGTCAATAAGTTGTTATTGTATTCCGGTTCTTGTTAAAAATATTATTTCCATTTTATTGTTGACAATGAAATCTTTGGTATTATAATTAAAAACAATTGTTGTTCTATTTATAATAATAATGTTTTGTATAGAATGGAATATTACTTAATAAATTTTGTATACTTGACTTACATGAAAATAATTTTGCATATTGAACAAATTAGTATAAGAAAAGGAGATGATCATTCAAAGAGTTGAATGTGTGTATTTGCTGAAATACAAGTATGAATTATTTGAAAGGTTCAAACAATTCAGAAGTGAAACAAATTGACAATGTATTAAGATTCTTTGATTAGATCAAGGAATAAATACTTGTGAAATAAGTTTCTAGATCATCTCAAATGGTTTTCTCATAATGGACGCCTCTCGATACATAATAATTGATTGATGTATCTGAAAGGAAAAATCATACCTTGTTGAACATGGTATGGTCCAAAATGATTTACCGACATTCCTGTATCCTTCTAGGATCATGTCCTAGAAATGGCTACATATCTACGAAAAAGGTAACCTCAAAATCCGGCCCCAAGACTCCATAAAAGTTATGGATAGGGAGGATTCCTAATCTTAAGTATGTTAAGATAAGGGGTTGTCCAACTTATGTGAAAAGGTTTCAAAGGATAAGCTTGGGACAAGATTTGACAAGTGTAGATTTATGGGACATCCTAAAGTAAGTTTAGGGTATATGTTCTATAATTCTACTTAGCAAAAGGTGTTTGTTACGAAACACGCTGCCTTCTAAGATAAAGGTGTTTATCATTAAAAGGGGCTAGCGGGAGGATAATAGATCTTGAAGAGTTCAAGAACCACAAAATACTATAAGTCAAATAAGAGGAACCTGTAGATAGACCTATTATACCACAACTGAATCGTAAATCTGGAATAGTACCGAAGATACCTGGGAGGTATGAATTCATCATAGATGATGATGATGAGGTACACATCATAGAAGATGATGATCCAGTTACATACGATGAAGTAAGTGTTGTAGACACTCAGAGAAATGGATAGAAGCAAGTTTCTCAAATATGGAACATTCGTTTTGATGAGGCAATCAAAAGAGTTTGATTTTATCAAAATAAGAATGAACCTAGTGTGTACAAAAAAGATCAAATTAGTAGCATCGTGACATTCCTAGTACTATATGTTGATATACTACGGATAAGGAATGACATACCAATGCTACAATCAAGAAAGATAAAGTTGTCTAAACATTCCTCCATGAATGATTTGGAAGAGTATCTTAATTGGGGATATAAATCTATATAGATAGATTTAAGAGGATGCTCGACTTAACCCAAGGAACGTATATTCATTTGATGCTAAAGTCGTTTAGCATGGCAAACTCCAAGAGATGTCTCATGTCGATGAGCTATGGAGTGTATCTCTCTTAATAGTCCCCACAGACTCCTGAAAAGAGAGGTCGCATGAGTGACAATCATGTATGCAATGAAATGTACGAGACCTGATGTTGATCAATCATATTATGGAGAAGTTCACTATGAGTCAGTGAAAAAACATCTTAAAGTTATTAACCGGCACTAAGGATGTGAGCATACATGGTGGGTTTGAATTAAAACTAGAGGGCTTAACAGACTCAAGTTTTTCAGACAGACCAAGATGATAGAAAAATCCACTTTAAGGTAAAGCGTTATCTTGAACAATTAGTGCGATGAATTGGAAAGGTTCCAAACAACAAAAGAGTTCTTTGGTTTAGTGATAAAGACAAAGTATATAGCTATAAATGAAGCTGCAAGTTGATTGTTTGGATTAAAAATTCATTACAGAACTAAGAATAGTTCCTAAGTCTCATCTTGGATCTAAACATGTGTTGTGGCACTTTCATTTGATTATTAGAATCATTGAAAGATGGGAAATCACTATAGAGATAGTTGACTCTCATGAACAACATTACATATCCATTAACTAAAGTTTATCTAACAGCAGGATAATCGTCACTTAGAGAAGAAGAGTATGAGATACCATGACGATTGGCTTTAGTGCAAATGGGAGATTGAAAGTAGTATGCACACAAGCCAATCATGTTTGATGATAAAGCATATACTTTGTAACAATCTTATTCATTTATTAATAAAAAGTATTAATTTATTAAAGGCTTTTAATTATCTACATGATGCTGTTTTATAATATGTGATAAACCCATAGTTTTAAGCAATGCTTTTAGAATAATGATGATGATCATTCTAATGAGATCTAAATTCTTAGAAAGCTTAAAACTAAAATAGTTTCCAATCATTGGATTACTAAATTGGGGATTAGTGAATCCGGATAGATTGGTACATACATCGTTGCTTGCTCATTGGATGAGGATGATTGATCTCATGATCATTTGTGTGGAGACACTAAAGCAAGTATGTAGGTGCTTATTAGAGAATAAGTTCACTGAACGTGGCTCGCTAAGGAATACCTAATGGAGTTTTACTTGCCTGTCAATAGGAATTCCTGTAGTGATAGTAGTACAAGTAATCCTTGGACTTGAGATCATCATAGTATCTTGTGTATAATGAGTTATACTTTGACTTATTCCTTAAGACCCTTAGGGTATATCAAAGGGTATGCTTGGGTATAATAAGTTGTACATGGAGATAATGTATGATCAATAAAGAATCTACCACTTCTATTAAAAGAAGAGAAATGTCTTATGTGATTCGATAAATGACAACCCATAGAGTCCTTGGCGGCGGCGAATGAAATTAGAAAGGAGTTTCTAATTTGCATTATTTGAGTTATGCATTTAAG
The DNA here is from genome assembly GCA_020205615.1 of Panax quinquefolius. Classification (NCBI taxonomy): domain Eukaryota; kingdom Viridiplantae; phylum Streptophyta; class Magnoliopsida; order Apiales; family Araliaceae; genus Panax; species Panax quinquefolius. The sequence continues at coordinate 133,503 of JAINUW010000142.1, read as the reverse complement.
ATCGAAATACATATAATTAAATAAAATAAGACTTGACGATAATTCCATGTCTTATATTTAATTGGGACATTGTATGGTGGAAGGATTGAATTGTCACGGTAACTATTTACTCAAAGGTTCTTTTATGATTAATGTTGAAATCTATATTATCTGGAAAGTCGTTGATCATTGGGGAGGCTTATCCCTATTGTAGAATAAATATTATTTATTTAAATAAATTAATTGATAATTTATTTATTTAAATAAGATTAGAATTGTTCTAATTGATTTATTCACAACCGGTTTTAATATGGAGAACCTAAAGGGTCACACCATAAAAGGAAGAATAATTATTTAAGAAGTTAATGGCATAATCATAATAATATATATATGTATATTTAATTTAATCTATGGTGATAGAATAAATTAAATAGCTTAATATTTATTATTTAATATTTTAGAAATATTAAATATAAATTAATAAGAGGAGTCTTATTAATATTATTACAATTATTATTATTATTTTAATTTCTAAAAGAGTTTATAAATTAATTTAATATAAGTACTCTCATTTATTCCTAATAGGATTAGGAGGAAAATTAGTTAAAGGAGTTTAATTAATTATCCCTAATAAGATTAGGGAGCCCATTTAATTAAAAGAGTTTAATTAAATAATACCTTATTTTATTAAATATGGTTACTTGATATCTTTATAAGAGGAGTCTTATATCGGATATCAAATATACGTAATTCCAATGGTTGGAGAATGCGCCTTTTTCTATAGAGATAGAAAACTAGGGTTTGAGCCAAATACCCATCTTCTTAAATCCTTCTTCTTCCTTGGTGGATCACCTCTAGAGGCCAAACACTTGGGTGGCTAACGTTGATTAAAGGAAGGAACCAAACCCGGTGGATTCAAGTTGAACGTGAAAAGGATTGAAGGTGAACTTGTACCTGAGGAAGCTCGAATCTTCAAGGGTATGATTCTTGTTCTTCATTTTTTCGTTTAATTAATAATTGTGCATAAAGGATGATCCGGGTATATGGTTTGTAAAATTTTTAAGCTCTGATACCACCGTTTAGGTTTGTAATATTTATTAACGCAATCAAATTGCAAAATTAAGCGGATGATACCTTATTCAGGTTTAATAATATTCATTTATTAACGCAATCAAATTGCAAAAATAAGCGAACGTGGAAAATCGAGTTTAAAAATTTTACAAACCATATACTAAATCACCCTTTATGCACAATAGTATCATTAAATTACGAAAAGATGAATAAGAAACATACCTTGAAGATCGAGCTTCCTCGTGTGGAGTTCACCTCCAATCCTTTTTTCGCTCAACTTGAATCCACCGGGTTTGGTTCCTTCATTTGATCAACGTTAGCAATAGTGATCCTTGGACAAGTGTTTTTGCCTCTTAAGACCCTTCAGTATAGGTGATCCACCAAGGAAGAAGGAGGATTTAAGAAGATGGGTATTTGGCTAAACCCTAGTTTTTTTCTATCTCTAGTAAAGGAGCGTATTCTCCAACAATCGGAATAACGATATCTAATATCCGATATAAGACTCCTCTTATAAAGATATCAAGTAACCCTATTAAAATTAAGGTATTATTTATTTAATTAAACTCTTTTAATTAAATGGGCTCCCCTAATCTTATTAGGGATAATTAATTAAACTCCTTTAACTAATTTTCCCTCCTAATCCTATTAGGAAATATGAGAGTACTTTTATTAATTAATTCCCAAACCGCTTTAGAAATTAAATAATAATAATAATAGTAATAATAATAATAAGACCTCTTATTAATTTATATTTAATATTTCTAAAATATTAAATAATAAATATTAAGCTATTTAATTTATTCTATCACCATAGATTAAATTAAATATACTTAACTTATTATTACGATTATGCCATTAACTTCTTAAATAATTATTCTTCCTTTTATGGTGTGACCCTTTTAGGTTCTCCATATTAAACCTAAGCAGATTGTGAATAAATCAATTAGAATAATTTAATCTTATTTAAATAAATAAATTAAACTAATAATTTATTTAAATAAATAATATTTATTCTATAATAGGATAAGCCTCCTAAATGATCAACGACTTTTCCGTATAATATAGATTTCAACATTAATCATAAAAGAACATTTGAGTAAATAGTTACTGTGATAATTCAATCCTTCCACCATACAATGTCCCAATTAAATATAAGACATGGAATTACACAAGTCTTATTTTATTTAATTATATGTATTTCGATCCTTAAATGTACAACTCCAAATAATGCAAATTAGAAACTGTTAGGTTTGTAATATTCATGAACGCAATCAAATTGCAAAAATAAGAGGAAACGTGGAAAATCAGAGTTTAAAAATTTTACAAACCATATACCCGGATCACCCTTTATGCACAATTATTAATTAAACGAAAAATTGAAGAACAAGAATCATACCCTTGAAGATCCGAGCTTCCTCAGGTACAAGTTCACCTCCAATTCTTTTCGCGTTCAACTTGAATCCACCGGGTTTGGTTCCTTCCTTTAATCAACGTTAGCCACCCAAGTGTTTGGCCTCTAGAGGTGATCCACCAAGGAAGAAGAAGGATTCAAGAAGATGGGTGGTTGGCTAAATCCTAGTTTTTCTATCTCTATAGAAAAGGCGTACTCTCCAACCATTGAATTATAACGTCGTATTGATATCCCGATATAAGACTCCTCTTATAAAGATATCAAGTAACCCTATTAAAATAAGGTATTATTTAATTAAACCCTTTTAATTAAAGGGGCTCCCTAATATTATTAGGGATAATTAATTAAACTCCTTTAACTAATTTTCCTTCCTAATCCAATTAGGAATAAATGAGAGTACTTATATTAAATTAATTCCTAAACTCTTTTAGAAATTAAAATAATAATAATAATTGTAATAATATTAATAAGACTCCTCTTATTAATTTATATTTAATATTTCTAAAATATTAAATAATAAATATTAAGCTATATAATTTATTCTATCACCATAGATTAAATTATATATACATAACATATTATTACGATTATTCCATTAACTTCTTAAATAATTATTCTTCCTTTTATGGTGTGACCTTTTAGGTTCTCCATATTAAACCTATTGTGAATAAATCAATTAGAACAATTCTAATCTTATTTAAATAAATAAATTAAACAATTAATTTATTTAAATAAATAATATTTATTCTACAATAGGATAAGCCTCCTAGCGATCAACGACTTTTTCGGATAATATAGATTTCAACATTAATCATAAAAGAACCTTTGAGAAAATAGTTACTGCATAATTCAATCCTTCCACCATACAATGTCCCAATTAAATATAAGACATGAAATTACTTTCAAGTCTTATTTTATTTAATTATATGTATTTTCGATCCTTAAATGCACAACTCCAAATAATGCAATTTAGAAACTCCTTTCTAATTTCATTACGCCTTGCCAAGGACTCTTTGGGTTGTCATTTATCGAATCACATAGGACATTTCTCTTCTTTTATTAAGTGGTAGATTCTTTATTGATCATATATTATCTCCATGTACAACTTGTTATACCCAAGCATACCCTTTGATATACCCTAAGGGTCTTAAGGAATAAGTCAAAGTATAACTCATCATACACAAGATACTATGATGATCTCAAGTCCAAGGATTACTTGTACTACTATCACTACAGGAGAATTCCTATTGACGAGCAAGTAAAACTCCATTAGGTATTCCTTAGCGAGCCAATGTTCGATGAACTTATTCTCCAATAAGCACCTACATACTTGCTTTAGTGTCTCCACACAAATGATCATGAGATCAATCATCCTCATCCAATGAGCAAGTTAAGCGTATGTACCAATCTATCCTGGATTCACTAATCCCAATTTAGTAATCCAACGATTGGGAACTATTTTAGTTTTAAGCTTTCTAAGAATTTAGATCTCATTAGAATGATCATCATCATTATTCTAAAAGCATTGCTTAAAACTATGGGTTTATCACATATTATAAAACAACATCATGTAGATAATTAAAAGCCTTTAATAAATTAATACTTTTTATTAATAAATGAATAAGATTGTTACAAAGTATATGCTTTATCATCAAACATGATTGGCTTGTGTGCATACTACTTTCAATCTCCCACTTGCACTAAAGTCAATCGTCATGGTATCTCATACTCTTCTTCTCTAAGTGACGATTATCTTGCTGTTGGATAAGCTTTAGTTAATGGATATGTAATATTGTTTTTGAGAGTTCACTATCTCTATAGTGATTTCCCATCTTTCAATGATTCTAATAATCAAATGAAATTGTCACAACACATGTTTAGATCCAAGATGAGACTTAGGAACTATTCCTAGTTCTGTAATGAACTTTTAATCGAAACAATCAACTTACAGCTTCATTTAAAGCTATATACTTTGTCTTTATCACTAAACCAGCAACTTTTTGCTGTTTGGAACCTTTCCAATTCACTGCAACACTGTTCAAGGTAACCCTTTACCTTAAAGTGGATTTTTACGTAAATCTTGTCTCATTCGAAAAACTTGAGTCCATTAAGCCCTCTAGTTTTAATTTAGACCCACCATAAATCTGATCACATCCTTAGTGCCGGTTAAGTACTTTAAGATGTTTTTCATTGTCTTACAGTGATCTTATCCAGAATATGATCGATCAATATCAGGTCTCGTATATTTCATTGCATACATGATTGTCACTCATGCGACCTCTCTTTTCAGGAGTCTGTGGGGACTATAAAGAGAGATACACTCCATGGCTCATCAACATGAGACATCTCTTGGAGTTTGCCATGCTAAACGACTTTAGCATCAAATGAATATACTTTCCTTGGGTTAAGTCGAGCATACTCTTAAATCTATCTATATAGATTTATATCCCCAATTAAGATACTCTTCCAAATCATTCATGGAGGAATGTTTAGACAACTTTATCTTTACTGATTGTAGCATTGGTATGTCATTCCTTATCCGTAGTATATCAACATATAGTACTAGGAATGTCACGATGCTCCCTCTGACCCTTTTGTACACACTAGAACTCTTTACCTCATCGTATGTAACTCGATCATCATCTTCTATGATCGTACCTCATCATCATCATCATCCATGATGAATCCATACCTCCTAGGTATCTTCATTACTATTTCGATTTGATTCATCTTGTGGTACAATAGGTCTATCTACAGGTTCCTCTTATTTGACTTATAGTGTTTTGTCGTTCTTAAACTCTTCAAGATCTATTATCCTCCCACTAGCCCCTTCATTGATAAACACATTTATCTTAGAAGGCAGCGTGTTTCATAATAAACACCTTTTGCTAAGCAGGATTATAGAATATATACCCTAAACTTACTTTAGGATGTCCCACAAATCGACACTTGTCAAATCTTGTCCCAAGCTTATCCTTTGAAACCTTTTCACATAAGTTGGACAACCACTTATCGCACCATGTTCAACAAGGTACGATTTTTCATTCAGATACATCAATCAATTATTGCGTATCAGGATGTGTCCATTATGAGAAAACCATTTGAGATGATCTAGAAACTTATTGCACAAGTATTTATTCCTTGATCTAATCAAAGAATCTTAATACTTTGCCAATTTGTTTCACTTCTAAATTCTTTGAACCTTTCAAATAATTCACACTTGTATTTCAACAAATACATACATTCAACTCTTTGAATGATCATCTCCTTTTCTTATACTAGTTTGTTCAATTTACAAAATAATTTTTCACGTAAGTCAAGTATACAAAATCCATTAAGTAATCTTTCAGTTCTATACGAAACATTATTATTATAAATAGAACAACAATTGTTCTTAATTATAATACCAAAGATTTCATTGTCCAACAATAAAATAGAAATAATATTTCTAACAAGAACTGAAATATAATAACAACTTATTGACTTAATAGATTTTCCCATAGGCATTGCTAAACTATAATTTTCTATGGCTAATGTAGCAACCTTTGCTTCATTTCCCACACATAGGATTACTTATCTATGTTCAGCTTTCCACTTCTGCTTGGTCCCTTCATAAATCTATATTTATGATAACCAAAGTCGGTATCCAATACCCAAGTAGAACCTTGACTTAAAGAAAAATTTATTTAAATCATGAACAAAATTGTATTTGTAACCGAAACTTCACTAAGCTTCTTTGGTTAGCCTCTGCAAGATGTTTCTCGCAGTTTCTTTTCTAGTGTCCTGACTTATTGTAGTGGAAGCAAACTCCTTTGCTATCCGTACCAGTTTTGTTCTTATTATCCTTTGTTTTTGCCTTTCTATATACCTACTTTGAATCGTTCTTCCTTTCAGAAGATCCTTTGGCCCCTACCAGTAAGACATGGTCTTTCTTGATTGGAAAGTGACTCTCAACATTTTTCAACATGTTAAGCAAATCAGCGAAGCTGATATCTTGCTTGTTTATATGAAAAATTCACAACAATTGTGAAAGGAGTCCTGGAGTGAGTGCAAGATCAAATCTTGGCTCAACTCTTCATCCATGACAAAACCAGTTGTCCTAATTGATCAATCAAATTGATTATGTTAAGAACATTTTGTCTGTACTATAGTGTCATTGGCCATTCTAGATCGGAAGAGCTCCTTAGATATCTGATATCTATCAGTCCTACTTTCCTCACCATCAACTACTTGATGTGCAGGAATATAGTAGGAGCATCCATAGTTTCATCTTGTGGCAAGCTCGTTACTCATGGATGCGAGCATGATGCATTGAGCCAATTGTGCATCATCTTGCCACTTTCTAAAAGTAGCAATCTCTTCCTCAGAGGCATTGTCTGCAACCATTGCAGGGATAGGCGTATTAAGGACATAAGATAGCTTTTCACTATGAGAACTATTCTCAAATTCCTTAACCAATCCGCTTAATTGATTGCCCCGTTAATTTAGCATCTAATATGCTTCGCAGTGATAGTAATTTAGACATTGTAAAATTCTGTAAATGAATTTGTAATTAACAACATCTTTACATACATTCTTTTATTAATTACCAAATTAATTAGGTCTTGTTTTAAATTGGTATCTCCCACTATTTTCTTCAAACTATATTACCCTCACTTATATAGTTCGGCAAAATCTAATTAAAGATTTGCTAGTGAGAATAAGGATCCCATTTCAAATGTATATAGCCTTGTGGTGACACAACAAACTATATATAAATAAATAGGTAGACAACTTTTGTCAATTACATCAACTATGCAACTCCTTTTCTTTTCCTCTTAGATTATTTTGATCAGTGGTGGCACATCCGAATCAAAATTATCCAAGTTAAGTCCGACCTAGCACTCCATATATTCAAAAAAGAAAAATATCATCCTTGTGGTGACACAACAAAACAATATTGTTCAATTTTCTTTATAAGCATCAAATGTGATAAATTAACATCTTAAATACTTAATACTTGCCTTGTGGTGACACAACAAACTCATATTAAATATTTAATACTCTATTAATTTTATCATGCTAGAAGGCGACGTTCGATATTCCAAATATCTTTGAACGCTTAGGACTTAATATAAAAAAAAATTGAGGGATTTATTATTAATTGTCTCATCTTGTTTAGCGCGCATGCACATATATATATATAAAATAAGCGTTATATTAATTAACATGCGAAGCATGTTTGCATAATATATAATATATATAGTATAAGCATGCACATATAGATTACAATATTCTACCCGGATTGATTATGGACTTTTATTCTAGTTTGGTTCACTAGAGCCACCAAGTGAACCAAAAGGTCAAACCCTAGGGGTGCAAGAAATAATATTTAAATATAACTATTACATTTAAACCCTGCTCCATTACAAACGGGTCTTCAAGCTCCTTGCTCCTTGATCTCCAATTTTCAAAATTAATTCTAACTATTCCTATTACAAAACTATTTAAAATAAATAGAAACCTTGATCGCTAAAATAGGGGAATACATAGGAGGAGATAGAATTTACATTCGTAAAAATTAGAGAAGGCGAGGCATGAGACCCCATTTAATAAAACCCATACATTCATCCATCCAACTAAAATAAAATCCAATCACATTGGTCAATAGTCCATAATCAATCCCATTTATTATCATACACATCACCATATGCATCAATAAATAACATTCATATCATGAATAATAAACATTCAATATATATATTGATATCATTTAATGGGCAAATTTAGTTAGTATAAAATCTAAGAATCAAAATAAACTCCTTTATTTTAATCCAAATTTAAATCAAAATAAAACTATTTTATTTTAATTTATCCAATTTTGAATAAAATAAACTATTTTATTTTAATCAAAATAAACTCCTTTATTTTAATTAATTATGGAATCCAATTCCATGTAAAAAAAAAAAAAATTATTAAAGGAAACACGAATTCTTTTCCTATTCACAAATAAACTCCTTTATTTTGAATAATATGAAATCTTATTTCATATTTAAATAAACTCCTTTATTTAAGGAAACATGGATTCTCTTTCCTATTCACAAATAAACTCTTTTATTTTGAATAATATGAAATCTTATTTCATATCTAAATAAACTCCTTTATTTAAGGAAACATATAATCCAATTTCAACTCCAATTAGTTATCATGGGATCCAATTCCAACTCTAATTAGTTAGCATGAAATTTCATTTGAAAATTAAAATAAACTCTTTTATTTTAATATTAAAATAAACCTTTTATTTTAAAATTAAAATAAACATTTTATTTTAATTATAAAATAATAAGATTAATATATATAACTTATATATATTACCACACCAGATTATATATATATATATATAAATACCGTGAATCTTCTTGCTAATCACGTGAATCCATGCTCCTGTGACTCTTAAAAAAAAATCACCAGAAACCTTTTTAAAATTTCTCTTGTAACCTTTTTTTTTTTTTGAAAGAATCACCCTTGAAGTACTTGATTGCAGGATAAGGAAATCATGTAATGTGCTTATCACGTGAATCTGAGTAATTCAAGAATCAGGATATGTAACCCACGCAGGTTTTGAGGAACAAAAAAAAAAATGATTCGCGAATAACAGCTTTCAAAAAAAAAAATCGGCCATTTTTTTTAAAAAAAATAAAATAAAAATTTATACAATAAAATTATGCCCAATAAAATTGTTCTAAACACATATCAATATACATATCAAATTAAAACAATTAATAATTGGCATAAAGGTTTGGCTCTTATGCCACTGTTAGGTTTGTAATATTCATGAACGCAATCAAATTGCAAAAATAAGCGAAAACGTGGAAAATCAGAGTTTAAAAATTTTACAAACCATATACTCGGATCACCCTTTATGCACAATTATTAATTAAACGAAAAATTGAAGAACGAGAATCATACCCTTGAAGATCCGAGCTTCCTCAGGTACAAGTTCACCCCCAAGTGTTTGGCCTCTAGAGGTGATCCACCAAGTGTTTGGCCTCTAGAGGTGATCCACCAAGGAAGAAGAAGGATTCAAGAAGATGGGTGGTTGGCTAAACCCTAGTTTTTTATCTCTATAGAAAAGGAGCGTACTCTCCAACCATTGGAATTATAACATCGTATTGATATCTGATATAAGACTCCTCTTATAAAGATATCAAGTAACCCTATTAAAATAAGGTATTATTTAATTAAACCCTTTTAATTAAAGGGGCTCCCTAATATTATTAGGGATAATTAATTAAACTCCTTTAACTAATTTTCCTTCCTAATCCAATTAGGAATAAATGAGAGTACTTATATTAAATTAATTCCTAAACTCTTTTAGAAATTAAAATAATAATAATAATTGTAATAATATTAATAAGACTCCTCTTATTAATTTATATTTAATATTTCTAAAATATTAAATAATAAATATTAAGCTATTTAATTTATTCTATCACCATAGATTAAATTAAATATACATAACATAATATTACGATTATGCCATTAACTTCTTAAATAATTATTCTTCCTTTTATGGTGTGACCCTTTAGGTTCTCCATATTAAACCTTTGTGAATAAATCAATTACAACAATTCTAATCTTATTTAAATAAATAAATTAAACAATTAATTTATTTAAATAAATAATATTTATTCTACAATAGGGATAAGCCTCCCTAGCGATCAACGACTTTCCAGATAATATAGATTTCAACATTAATCATAAAAGAACCTTTGAGTAAATAGTTACCGTACAATTCAATCCTTCCACCATACAATGTCCCAATTAAATATAAGACATGGAATTCTTTGTCAAGTCTTATTTTATTTAATTATATGTATTTTGATCCTTAAATGCACAACTCAAATAATGCAAATTAGAAACTCCTTTCTAATTTCATTACGCTTTAACCAAGGACTATTGGGTTGTCATTTATCGAATCACATAGGACATTTCTCTTCTTTTATTAGAAGTGGTAGATTCTTTATTGATCATATATTATCTCCATGTACAACTTGTTATACCCAAGCATACCCTTTGATATACCCTAAGGGTCTTAAGGAATAAGTCAAAGTATAACTCATCATACACAAGATACTATGATGATCTCAAGTCAAGGATTACTTGTACTACTATCACTACTGAGAATTCCTATTGACGAGCAAGTAAAACTCCATTAGGTATTCCTTAGCGAGCCACGTTCAGTGAACTTATTCTCCAATAAGCACCTACATACTTGCTTTAGTGTCTCCACACAAATGATTACGAGATCAATCATCCTCATCCAATAAGCAAGCAACGTATGTACCAATCTATCCGGATTCACTAATCCCAATTTAGTAATCCAACGATTGGGAACTATTTTAGTTTTAAGCTTTCTAAGAATTTAGATCTCATTAGAATGATCATCGTCATTATTCTAAAAGCATTGCTTAAAACTATGGGTTTATCACATATTATAAAACAAAGATCATGTAGATAATTAAAAGCCTTTAATAAATTAATACTTTTTATTAATAAATGAATAAGATTGTTACAAAGTATATGCTTTATCATCAAACATGATTGGCTTGTGTGCATACTACTTTCAATCTCCCACTTGCACTAAAGTCAATCGTCATGGTATCTCATACTCTTCTTCTTCTAAGTGACGATTATCTTAACATTGGATAAGCTTTAGTTATTGGATATGTAATGTTGTTTTGAGAGTTCACTATCTCTATAGTGATTTCCCATCTTTCAATGATTCTAATAATCAAATGAAAGTGCCACAACACATGTTTAGATCCAAGATGAGACTTAAGAACTATTCCTAGTTCTGTAATGAACTTTTAATAGAAACAATCAACTTGCAGCTTCATTTATAGCTATATACTTTGTCTTTATCACTAAACCAGCAACTTTTTGCTGTTTGGAACCTTTCCAATTCACTGCACCACTGTTCAAGGTAACCCTTTACCTTAATGTTGATTTTTCTGTCGTCTTGGTCTGTCTGAAAAACTTGAGTCTGTTAAGCCCTCTAGTTTTAATTTAGACCCACCATAAATCTAATCACATCCTTAGTGCCGGTTAACTACTTTAAGATGTTTTTCACTGTCTTACAGTGATCTTCTCCAGAATATAATCGATCAATATCAGGTCTCGTATATTTCATTGCATACATGAATATCACTCATGTGACCTCTCTTTTCAGGAGTCTGTGGGGACTATTAAGAGAGATACACTCCATGGCTCATCAACATGAGACATCTCTTGGAGTTTGCCATGCTAAACGACTTTAGCATCAAATGAATATACGTTCCTTGGGTTAAGTCGAGCATCCTCTTAAACATATATTCCCTTAAATCACGTGAAGTAGTTTTTAAAATAAACCGTCTCAAACTCGCAGCATAAAACGAAAAATAGTACGCAACAGTCCGCGATTTGAGTTCCATTTTTTTTTTAAAATTTTATACAACAAAATATGCCCAATTAAATTGTTCTAAACACATATCAATATAAATATTAAATTAAAACAATTAATAATTTACATAAAGGTTTGGCTTTGATACCACTAGGATGATATTTTTTCTTTTTTGAATATATGGAGTGCTAGGTCGGACTTAACTTGGATAATTTTGATTCGGATGTGCCACCACTTGATCAAAATAATCTAAGAGGCAAAAGAAAAGGAATTTCATAGTCGATGTAATTGACAAAAGTTGTCTACCTATTTATTTATATATAGTTTGTTGTGTCACCACAAGGCTATATACATTTGAAATGGGATCCTTATTCTCACTAGCAAATCTTTAATTAGATTTTGCCGAACTATATAAGTGAAGGTAATATAGTTTGAAGAAAATAGTGGGAGATACCAATTTAAAACAAGACCTAATTTATTTTGGTAATTAATAAAAGAATGTATGTTAAAATGTTGTTAATTACAAATTCATTTGAAATTTTACAATGTTTAAATTACTATCAACTTTGCATAGCATATTAGATGCTAAATAAATCGAACCGAATTACTCGGATTGGTTAAGGAATTTGAGAATAGTTCTCATGGCTGAAAAACTATCTTATGTCCTTAATACGCCTATCCCTGCAATGATTGCAGACAATGCCTCTGAGGAAGAGATTGCTACTTTTAGAAAGTGGCAAGATGATGCACAGTTGTCTCAATGCATCATGCTCGCATCTATGAGTAACGAGCTTCAAATACGTGAAACTATGGATGCTTCTACTATATTCCCGCACATCAAGTAGTTGATGGTGAGGAAAGTGGGGCCCGATAGATATCGATATCTAAGGAGCTCTTCCGATCTAGAATGACCGATGACACTACAGTACAGATAAAAGTCCTTAACATTATCAATTTGATTGATCAATTAGGACAACGAGTTTTGTCTTGGATGGAGAGTTGAGCCAAGATTTGATCTTGCACTCACTCCCGGACTCCTTTCACAATTGTTGTGAATTTTTCATATGAACAAGCTAGATATCAGCCTCGCTGATTTGCTTAACATATTGAAAAATGTTGAGAGTCACTTTCCAACCAAGAAAGATCAAGTCTTACTGGTAGGGGCCAAAGGATCTTCTGAAAAAAAGAACGATTCAAAGAAGGTAAATAGAAAGGCATAAACAAAGGATAATAAGAACAAAACTAATATGGATAGCAAAGGAGTTTGCTTCCACTACAATAAGCCTGGACACTGGAAAGAAACTGCGAGAAGCATCTTGCAGAGGCTAACCAAAGAAGCTTAGTGAAGTTTTGGTTACAATACAGTTTTTGTTCATGATTGAAATAAATTTTTCTTTAAGTTAAGGTTCTACTTGGGTATTGGATACCGACTTTGGTTATCATAAATATAGATTTATGAAGGGACCAAGCATAAGTAGAAAGCTAAACAAATATAAGTAATCCTATGTGTGGAAAATGAAGCAAAGGTTGCTGCATTAGCCATAGAACTTATAGTTTAGCAATGCCTACGACGGCAAGTCTATTAAGTCAATAAGTTGTTATTGTATTCCGCCTCGTTGAAACATTATTTCCATTTTATTGTTGACAATAAAATTTTTGGTATTATAATTAAGAACAATTGTTGTTCTATTTATAATAATAATGTTTAAGATATAGAACCGAAAGATTATAATGGATTTTGTATACTTGACTTACGTGAAAAATTATTTTGTAAATTGAACAAACTAGTATAAGAAAAGGAGACGATCATTCAAAGAGTTGAATGTATGTATTTGTTGAAATACAAGTGTGAATTATTTGAAAGGTTCAAAGAATTGAAGTGAAACAAATTGGCAAAAGTATTAAGATTCTTTGATTAGATCAAGGAATAAATACTTGTGCAATAAGTTTCTAGATCATCTCAAATGGTTTTTCTCATAATGGACACCTCATGATACGTAATAATTGATTGATGTATCCGAAAGGAAAAATCATACCTTGTTGAACATGGAGCGGTCCAAAATGATTTTACCGACATTCCAAAGATCCTTTTAGGATCATGTCCTAGAAATGGTACGCATATCTACGAAAAGGTAACCTCAAAATTCGCATTTAAGACTCCATAAAAGTTATGGACAAGGAGGATTCCTAATCTTAAGTATGTTAAGATAAAGGGTTGTCCAACTTATGTGAAAAAGGTTTCGAAGGATAAGCTTGGGACAAGATTTGACAAGTGTAGATTTATGGGACATCCTAAAGTAAGTTTAGGGTATATGTTCTATAATCCTACTTAGCAAAAGGTGTTTGTTGCGAAACACACTACCTTCTAAGATAAAGGTGTTTATCATTGAAGGGGCTAGTGGGAGGATAATAGATCTTGAAGAGTTCAAGAACCATAAAACACTATAAGTCAAATAAGAGGAACCTGTAGATAGACCTATTGTACCACAACCGAATCGTAAATCTGTTATAGAACCGAAGATACCTGGGAGGTATGGATTCATCATAGATGATGATGATGAGGTACACATCATAGAAGATGATGATCTAGTTACATACGATGAGGTAAGTGTTGTAGACACTCAGAGAAATGGATTGAAGCAAGTTTCTCAAATATGGAACATTCGTTTTGATGAGGCAATAAAAAAAGTTTGATTTTATCAAAAATAAGAATGAACCTAGTGTGTACAAAAGGGTCAGTGGGAGCATCGTGACATTCCTAGTACTATATGTTGATATACTACGGATGAGGAATTACATACCAATGCTACAATCAGTAAAGATAAAGTTGTCTAAACATTCCTCCATGAATGATTTGGAAGAGTATTTTAATTGGGGATATAAATCTATATAGATAGATTTAAGAGGATGCTCGACTTAACCCAAGGAACGTATATTCATTTGATGCTAAAGTCGTTTAGCATGGAAAACTCCAAGAGATGTCTCATGTCGATGAGCTATGGAGTGTATCTCTCTTAATAGTCCCCAAAGACTCCTGAAAAGAGAGGTCGCATGAGTGACAATCATGTATGCAATGAAATGTACGAGACCTGATGTTGATCAGTCATATTATGGAGATGTTCACTATGAGTCAGTGAAAAACATCTTAAAGTGCTTAACCCAAGACTAAGGATGTGATCATATTCATGGTGGGTCTAAATTAAAACTAGAGGGCTTAACAGACTCAAGTTTTTCAGACAGACCAAGATGACAGAAAAATCCACTTTAAGGTAAAGCGTTATCTTGAACAGTGGTGCAGTGAATTGGAAAGGTTCCAAATAGCAAACTGGTTTAGTGATAAAGACAAAGTAAATAGCTATAAATGAAGCTGCAAGTTGATTGTTTGGATTAAAAGTTCATTACAGAACTAGGAATAGTTCCCAAGTCTCATCTTGGATCTAAACATGTGTTGTGGCACTTTCATTTGATTATTAGAATCATTGAAAGATGGGAAATCACTATAGAGATAGTAGACTCTCATGAACAACATTACATATCCATTAACTAAAGCTTACCCAATAGCAGGATAATCATCACTTAGAGAAGAAGAGTATGAGATACCATGATTTATTGGCTTTAGTGCAAGTGGGAGATTGAAAGTAGTATGCACACAAGCCAATCATGTTTGATGATAAAGCATATACTTTGTAACAATCTTATTCATTTATTAATAAAAAGTATTAATTTATTAAAGGCTTTTAATTATCTACATGATCTTTGTTTTATAATATGTGATAAACCCATAGTTTTAAACAATGCTTTTAGAATAATGATGATGATCATTCTAATGAGATCTAAATTCTTAGAAAGCTTAAAACTAAAATAGTTCCCAATCATTGGATTACTAAATTGGGGATTAGTGAATCCGGATAGATTGGTACATACGTTCTAACTTGCTCATTGGATGAGGATGATTGATCTCATGATCATTTGTGTGGAGACACTAAAGCAAGTATATAGGTGCTTATTAGAGAATAAGTTCAATTTGAACGTGGGCTCGCTAAGGAATACCTAATGGAGTTTTACTTGCTTATCAATAGGAATTCTGTAGTGATAGTAGTACTGAGTGATCCTTGGACTTGAGATCATCATAGTATCTTGTGTATGATGAGTTATATTTTGACTTATTCCTTAAGACCCTTAGGGTATATCAAAGGGTATGCTTGGGTATAATAAGTTGTACATGGAGATAATGTATGATCAATAAAGAATCTTCCACTTCTATTAAAAGAAGAGAAATGTCTGTGTGATTCTATAAATGACAACCCAAAGAGTCCTTGGCAAAGCGTAATGAAATTAGAAAGGAGTTTCTAATTTGCATTATTTGAGTTGTGCATTTAAGAGTCAAAATACATATAATTAAATAAAATAAGACTTGTGAAAGAATTCCATGTCTTATATTTAATTGGGACATTGTATGGTGGAAGGATTAAATTGTCTGATAACTATTTACTCAAAGGTTCTTTTATGATTAATGTTGAAATCTATATTATCTGGAAAGTCGTTGATCGCTAGGGAGGCTTATCCCTATTGTAGAAGAAATATTATTTATTTAAACACTACAAGAAAATCGGGGCTATAGCGACGATCGGCGTACGTCGTCGCTATAGATAAAAAAAAACCGTCATTATTGGATATAGCGACGGTCATCGACTCGTCGCTATATAAGCCGTCATCATTTGAAACCTATAGCGAAGGTCTTTTTTCTTATAGCGACGGTCGAATCGCCGCTAAAACTCCACAAAAAGCGGCTTGAAGGTTTTCTGAAGCCATCGAGAAAGTGGATATCTGAAATGGCGATGGCCGTCATTATATAGAAGATTTGGTTTGTGACATATTGCGACGATTAGGTGGCGCGTCGGTATAGAAATGAGATTTGGCTATGATCTATTATGACGATCGTGAGCCATCATCGCTATAGGTGAGATTTGGTTGAGCTATTGCGACGGTCGTCGACCGTCATATAGGTGAGATTTGGTACGTGAGCTATTGCGATTATGCATCGTAATCGTCATATATCTTCCCAAATTTTTAAGGAAAATGTTTGTTTCTATACAATAATTTTTATTTATTTTTACCGTTAAAAAATATAACCACATTCAACCATCCAATCAAATATAACATTTACAACTAAAAGAATAAAACAAATAAAGTCTATTAATGTATAATATCATCTAAATATACATAACCATCCAAAATCTTTACTTATATGTATCAAAACAAAGACATAACCAACAAAGACACATTTAACATATTTTTAGTATCACATCTAACAAATTTTCATCAAAAATAGTGTTACATATAACAAATTTCCAGCAGCACGTGACATGTCACAGGTCCTCTATAGGATTATTTGATCCGCTAATATCACCATTATCTCCTTCGTGTATCGATCCTACAAATTAATTATCAAGTGAACTTGTTAATCCATAAAAACATAATGATAGCCCCAAAAATTTAAGTATAAGTGAAGTGAGAGAGCAACACCTGATTGTTGGATTGAGCATTTGGAACTGATGAATTCTTCATAAATTCTGTAATAATTGATAATAGTTCATCCACTTTCCTTGCAGTATCATCTCCTTTTTCCCGCACCTTTTCAACTCGACTTTTCAATTCTTGATTCTCACGTTGTACCTCATTATTTGTGTCACGAGGCCCCAAGTGTTTGTAGGTGTGGCACCAACTCCACCTTGTCAAGTCTACCATGTCGCTCTGGTCCAAGAACTTGTGCAAGTATATCATTCATTCTGTACTACTCGCTTTTCACCAAATGATTCTGAGTCTTCTTTAACTCAATAATTTTTTCCTGTGAAAATATATAAGGCAAATTATACACAACTTAAATATACAAGGCAACTTAAATATACAAGGCAATTCAACATAACTTAAAGAAGAGTAGCAAATAATAGCGATTCAAACAAAAAATGGCATCAGATCCGAAGATTCACACATTTGAGGAGGTAGCTAGCCACAACAAAACCAAAGATTGCTGGCTTGTTGTTTCTGGAAAGGTCAGATCTCTAATTAGTTTTGATTGATTCTCGATTCTAGATTTTTTTTAATCAGGTTTGTGCTTTTTCTCTTCTTCTAAGTTTGAATTGGCTGACTAATTTTTTTTGTGCTTTTATTTATACAGAGAACTTCACATTACAGTGTCAGGGTCATAGATTATTCACAAGTATTCTGATTTACTATAGGACTTTAAAGATTATACCCTCCCCCAATAAAAAGTTTACTTGTGAGTTGCCACGTACTATAGGAATTTAAAGATTATTCACAAGTATCAGATCTAGGCAGAGTACAGATCAGTAGCAGATGCCACGTACTTGTGAGTTGGTATGGTTAAAAAGTTTACTTGCAGATTTAACCATTCCTGTTGCAACTCCTATTCCTCTTCATGTAGACAATCTTTCTACTATTTCTTTAGCCTCTAATCCTGTACTTCATGCTCGTACCAAACACATCGAGGTTGATTGTCACTTTGTCAGGGATAAACTTCAAGAAAATTTTCTCAAGTTAATTTTTGTTCCGAGTCACCAGCAACTTGCAAATGTATTTACCAAACCACTTGGTCGTTCAAATTCATTGGCATATTCTCTTCAAATTGGGACTCCACAATCCTTGTGGTCCTCCCATTTGTAGGGAGGGTAATAGTAAAGATGTAGAGTATGAGCATGAGATTTCAAAGAAACGCAACTTCGAACAAGATACATCAACATTGTGAACTAAAACATCAGATTAAGAATTGTCTACTCAAGTCTCACATTGGGATAAAACACTAGTATTAGATTAGTTTAAATGTCCTCTTGTAATTTCGGACTTTTAACAGTTGGTTCAAACAGGAGAGAGTTTCCTACATTCACGCCATATAATATATATATACATTCTATATGTATAGGTTAGTTTTTGATTGATATAAAGACCGTAATACATAGAGATGGAATAATAATGAGAAATAACATTTCATTTACGAACTTTGTTCTTACATTCATGGAACTTATTACTAAAGCTTGAAAAATGTTTCGCAATGCATTGCTCAAGATAATATAATACAAATACCTCAAAATAACAAAAATCGGGTTTCCAATCTTTTTTATGTAGCAATGAAAAGACAAGAAACCTTTGTTTTTTTTCTACATCTGAACCAAATCTAAGGTAGTACAATTTAGGCCATTTGGCTAGTGTATTTCAAGTTTAATCATCAATCGACTTTAACTTTGCAACTAAACTTCCATAAACTCACCAATCCTTCACCACGGCTAAACCTTAACTAGCCAAGAATATTATCATCCAAAAAGGAATGTTTTCTTTTCCCATGCGTAAGAAATCATCCACTATAGAATTGCCAAAGACATAACTAAAGCAAACTCAAAACCTATAAACCCCCCTTCCCTTCCTTTTGTGTTGATCACCCCTTGTTTTCAATCAAGAAAGTATATTTTTGTTGAGTATATTTTCTTCTTCTTTTAAATTCTTTCAAGAATTCAAAAGGAACAAATGAAGATACAAATCAAAGAATTTGGGAGTCCTAAAGATTTTGGGAGAACGTCTTTATCAATGCAACAAAACGGGTTTTTTTTACAAGGAGGTTAAAATTTCAAATGCGTCTGATGTGAATGACATTCATGCGAAGTTTGTCAATGACCTTCTTTATGTTGTAATGCCCAAGAAAATCGATTCACCCCAAATAGTTCCTCCACCAATTCAACCTTCCAAACCGATCAGATTCCCCAATGAAAAAACTAGCCCAGGATGATAAAATCAACGATATGCCAAAATATCTAACAAAGAAAGTAGCTTCAATTCAAAAATGCAAAGAAGCAGACTATAGGAAAACTTCTATAAACTCTGAGTTTCCACAAGAAAGTTCTGTTTCAAGGTGGAGAAGTTAAGCTAAAATTGGGGGAGGGTATAATCTTTAATGGATGGATGGTCATCGGGTCATCTGTCTTCTTCTTGCTTATTATACTTAGCACCGTTTTATTAGGGCATTTGTTGTGCATGTTATTCTTTGAATAAGGTATATTCACTTTTGGATGTATTTTGATGATAATCTTTTGTAGTTTTTCCAAAGCTGCTATCTTCCATATCAATCTTTCCATGTGAAACTAATCGGACACCAACAATTTACAATAGAACAAGTTAACTTTTATATAGAGTGGATATGCAAACCGAGAGGTGTTATATTTATATAGAGTGGATATGCAAACCGAGAGGTGATATATATTTCTCTACGTGTCAATGTATTAATCAATTGATCAACTTAAAATAAAATTAACTTCATGGGTAAAATATCAAATACACTTAATATATACTTGTTACTCCTCCAAAGCCTTGTAGCTTAAAGACCATTTCGGATGAGGATAGCTAGCTAGTCAGTATTAAATACTATAATATATAGCCACATTATATGCATGGCAAACCGGTCTAGCTAGGGAATTTACGGACGTACACAGACCGCTTATTATCCATTACGTACTCATGTCATCCGACTTCCAACACCATTCATGCACACACGGTCACACACACACACACACACACGTATATATATATACATGTCATCCGACTTCCAACACCATTCATGCACACACGGTCACACACACACACACATATATATATATATGTATATTCTATCTTCTATTAGGTTTTCTTGTGGATCCTTCCGGTTGTTTTTGACAAAGCATGGAGGAAACATGATTCTTATTTTTGACAAAGCATGAAGGAGAGAAAAGATCTTTAGTTTTTTTTGACACTATATATAGAACTCATCCTAACAAATTCTTATTTATGAAGGAAGACATTTTTACAATATATAATTTTCAAAATGTTAATTGTGATGAAAAAACCCATTGTTTGAGGATTGATAAATACGTACCACATTCGAGGATGCTCCCGGTAAAATTGAGTTATCACTTCGAGTGTGGGACTGTATATACATATCTGCTCGATCAATCTCTTTTTTATTTATTTGGTACTACAAATAAAACAAAAAATAGTTCATAATTAATAATAATACTCTATTTATAAAAGTCTAATACATGATTAACGATAAAAAATATTGAAATAACATCAAATATTACCAATTCATGCTTCTTTTTTGGAATTGATTTAGTGCCCAATGTATGACCTACCAACAATTTTTTCCGATTTTCACAATTTTTGTTGCTATATCCCTGCATTGTATGTATTTATAAATTAATAATAATATATAACAATAAGTAAGAATTGATAATACATAAATTAGAATAAACACAACCTTTGTGCATTATCGCTTAGCCAATAATCAACCAACGCAAACCCATTGATTAGGATTTACTCGATCATTGTTGATAGTATTCGCTATCGATTTGGCACGGTCACCGAACACAAAATTATTACTCTTTAAGTTAGACTTCCAATCTCTCCACCTATTGTTCATGATAGTTATCGCTTTTCTCTTAGCATTGGGGTGATCTGTGGTAAATCGTTTCTACAACAAACAAATTTACACATATATTAGTTTGTTTCAATGTGCTTAATGTCAAATTCTATAAAATGGTATGATTAATAACCTTTGAATTTCATCCCAAGCCCTTGTCATGTTAGCCTCTCATATATTGGACCATGTTGGAGTACTTATTGGAAAAAATTCTCCATTCATGAAAGCAAGACACCCGAGAAAAGTGGTTAACTTATTGGCCTCTCCCCAACAGTCCACCATTTGCATCATAAATTACTTTTTTGGGTGCATCGATATTTGACCATAATTTTGCTCCCATTGTTGGTCCACGCTTCTCTTAGGTTGAGAACCTAAAGAGAGAGAAAGAATCAAGAACTATGTATTGAACAAAAGATGAATTGAACATATAGAACAACTTTATGAACTAAGTCGGATAAAGAAGATGAAGGATGAAGGATGAAGTATGAACTAAGTTTGGATAGCAAGATTTTAAAACCATGAAGTAAAATATACATAATACAACTTTATATAGATGCTCAAACTATAAAAACTTACGAGTCAGCAAGGACATTTAATCAAATTAAGGTTACGAAAGAAAGCACAACACCAAGTTAATTCTCATGACAATGCAAGTATAAGTGTAGATATATGCATGGTACCTTCAACATTCTCATGAATACTTTCCTCCTCTACATGTGGTTCATCTACATGGATCTCATTATCATTAATTTTCGCCATTGGAGCAGCTTAGCACGAGATCTAGACGTTCTATTAGAAGCCATTAAAGCAACCCGAGAAACAAAAATATGAATGTGACACTCGTGAAGAAAAGTTATTAGTTAAATCTAATGAGCAGTGAGAGCTTTCACGGTAAATGTCCATGTTCTAATAAGTTATAAAATTGTTTGAAATTTTACTACATTAAGACTTCATTTATTTTAAAGGACGATAAGAAAATATATAGAGGCCATTGTTCCATGGTTTCTTTAATGTGTTTCTACGATAAAATATCACACATCTTGAAAGAGGTTTATACGAGAAGGGCATACAAACATATATAAAGCTCTTCACACGTCATATAGAATGACGCCTTCCTATTGATGTTGTCTTCTATTGATGATTATTGACAAAGTGAAAATCATATAAATGTTGACAACTAACACGAATAACAGTTTTGGAAGTACTATAATCCTCTTTTCCTTAGTTTGTCAGTATATTAAAGGCTTGAATAATGTTTTCAAAAGAAGAAGAAAATAGTAGCCAAATCCCATCAATTGGTTAACAACCATTTAGATTTTGTGTGAATCAAAGGAAGAAAAGATAGAGAAATATACAAGAATGTAATTAATATTTTCACAAGTGGCATTATTATTTTTGCTTCTAAAAATATCATTTCGTTATAAAAAGAAATTTAAGATAAATATAGAATAAAAACTTTTTTTTATTACTATGTAATAAAAAAGGCTTCCTCCACACCTATATTCTCTTGTCCTAAGAAAGTTAATACTACTAGGAAAGTTAATACTACTAGGAAAGTTAATTCCATTCTATTCTACTGCATTTGGTGCTAGATTTAGGTAAATTTGTGTAGAATTTCACTAGTTTCATTTGATACAGTACATAAGACTAGTGTAAATCTAGAATAGCTGTTTGAGAATATAAAGAAATTGTATTCTTGTGTTTGTGATCATGCAGGTGTTGCAGCAAATGTTAAGCTATTGTTAAAACTAATCCAAAATGGACAAAATATGGAGCTTCTTGTACAATTTCCAAAAAGCAAAATATGAGGTTTCTCTTTTGGAGAAAATGGACAAAGTGTAAAAAACAGATCTATCAATTGTGATGTTTATCCTCTTCATTCTTCGTCATCTTCATTTTCCTCACTATCACCCTCCTCTTCATCTTCGGGACCCTCATCTTCTCCTTCATCTTCGTCTTCGTCTTCGTCTTCGTCTCCATTCTCATCTTCATTTTCATCAACAATATGTTCAATCATTCGTCTTTTGAAACGAGATGTATCAATTTGAGATCCTAGTTTTCGCTTACTTTCCGGTCTTTTTCGTCCATTTTCAACTAATTCAGCATCAACGTCATTCCTAACCCAATTTATGTTTTCAATATCAACTTCTGCAACTGGAGTGATGAATTCTTCATTGGTATTGGGTAAATCGTCACTATCGAGAATCTACTTGACATCTTCTTCATAAATCTCTAAACTTTTGTTCAGATAACCACACGCCAATTGTTATCCCTTTGATCATCAACATAAAATATTTGTTGAACTCCGAACGAGGCATTACAAAGGGCTCATCGGTTGAACCAAACTTTTGATGATTTACAAGCGTGAAGCCATAGTCATCGATTTTGACCCCTCATCACGTGCTAAACTGTCATACCACTTACATTTGAATAGAACAACTTTGCGGATCCATAATAATCTAATTCAACAACATCTTCCAAAATACCAAAGTATTCAACTACATCTTCCTTAGGATTTCGATCTCTAGCGGATGAATATCCACGAGTAGTTCTACCACATATACCCCACTATTCTGCGTTCTCCTCTTACTCTCACAACTTGTCGAATGGAATCGATACCCATTTACCAAATAACCATCTCCTCTCCTGCCTATCAAATTTGGGCCAAATGCAAGAGCTTGAACTTCCTTTGAAGCATCGTTATTCATAGTTGCCATCTACAAAATGGTAGCGATATAAGCAAATTCCATCCATTTATTATTAATAACCATTACAAAATTTTGCATAAAATTACGTTCAAATAATGTAGTACTTACATAATTCTTAAACCATTCAGGAAATTCCTTTTTCTTAGCATTGTCAATTTCCCTTGGCGTCGGTTTTTTGCTTACGCTTTCCACGTCATAACATATATGAATCTTGCCAAATACTACAAATAAATAAACAAATTAAACAAATTTTTTTTGTTATAGCAGCTAGCTAATGGCTAACATAAAGTTATTAATATTTCAACAATAAATGTCATTCTTTATTTACACACCTTAGATATGACTCAACCTCTTGTACAATTAAATAGCACATATACAAAGCACTCTTGACATCATCGCTACATAGAGTACAAACTTTTGGGACATTCGTAAATCGACCTATGTTTCTAAATACTGAGAGAATCTCTTTTCTTGTTCATATCTAGCTTCATTTCTTCCAACTCGTTTCCATGCAAAGATTGTTTTGACTCAAATATCTTGAGCAAAATGTAACACATTCTTCAAAGAATATACCCTTCTACAATTGACCCTTACGGGCGACTTCTATTGCGAATATACCCTTTTAACTTGCCCATGTATCTTCTCAAAAGCCCACATTTGTCGATATTTAACATTTCCATTATCTTCGCCTCTTGATGAGGTGGACACACAAATGTACCATTATATCAAAGAAAGGGGAGGAAACACCATCTCAAGCTTGCAAAGTATTAACGAATTTTTTGTTCAACCGTTCATAATCTTCCGATGTGTTATAGTTGGAACATAATTCTCTCAAGTAGTTACAAAGTTCAATTATTGTTGAAAGGAGATATGTCTAGGCAAGTCGGTTTTGTCGTCTTTGCTATTGGAAGTAATTGTTGCATTAAAATATGGCGATCGTGACTTTTAAGACACGAGATCTTTCCTCCTTCAAATTGATGCAACGTGAAATATTTGAAGCATATCCATCAGTACCTTAACATTTTTCAACACTTGCAAGAAATCATGTCTTTCTTTCTTAGACATTGAGTAGCTTGCGGTAAGTAAAAAAGGTACTTTGAATTGCTTGCTTGCTTGCGGGTATTGGATGGAGCTCTCTTCTTATACCCATTGTCATCAAGTCCAATCGTGCTTTTAAATTATCTTTTGACTTTCCTTGCACACTCAACAATGTCCCAATCAAAGCTATCACAAATGTTTTTGGCAATGTGCATTCCATCTAGATTGTGGCGCAACAAAAGGTTCCGCTTAATATGGCAATTCAAAGAAAATAGATTTCTTCCTCCAATTATGTTTTTGAGTCATGGGGAATGGTCTTCGTGCTAGTGGGTGTCTTTCCAAAAGTGACATTAATAGCATTAACTTGTTCAAGAATATCAAATCGATGGCACCACCGGAGCTTCACTATGGTCACATTCTCCGTTAAATCTTCGTGTATCAAACCTATAACTATTACCCGACTCCAGAAAACAATGATGCCCGATATAACATTCCTTACTTTTCAATCTACAAGAACGAGTGTTCATTTGACATGATGGACAAGCTAACTTACCTTTAGTACTCCAACCGAATACACATAGCAAGAGCTGGAAAATCACTAATTGTCCACAACAGTCACAGCACGCATTTGGAACTTTGTACCGTTAGATGCATCATACGTTTCAACCCCATTACTCCATAGTATCTTCAACTCCTCAATTAAAGGTTGCATATACACGTCAATATCATTACATGGAGAGTTTGGACCAGGTATTAACAAAGGCATGATAAAATACTCTGCTTCATACACATCCATGGTGGTAAGTTATATACAACAATTGTCACCGCCATATACTATACGGTGACCCATGGGTAAAGGGACTCATGCCATCGATGGACGTTCAAGGTCTTACATTTCGATGTTCTTGAGAGAGAATGTAGGGTACATTGTATCCAAATGCTTCCAAGCTGCAGAGTCAGCTGGATGACGATTCACTCCATCTTTCCGTCGCTTTACATGATGCCACATCATGTATTTTGCAGTTTCTACAGACATAAATAGCCTCTGCAATCTCGGAATTAACGCTAAATAACGTAATTGCTTCACGACTACTTTGCTCCTCTTCGTTTTGTATCTATTAGTGTCTTCTCCGATACAACCATCTCTTGCCTTCCATCTCGATGATTTGCAAACCGTCTAAGACTCTAATTTTTCATTCTCCTCCAAAAGAGCATACAATCATTCTCGCATGCATCAATCTTCTCATAACCAAACCCTAAATTTCCAACCATTTTCTTCATTTCATAAAATTATCGAGCAAGTTTGCAAATGATGGAAATGATGACTTGAACTTACTGAGAGCAATCCATCAAAGGACACATCACCCATTTGCTAACATTTTATGATTGAAAAGCCATACAACGAATGAAAGGATCATCTCATTTTCACATCCGTGATATAAAGGTTGATTGGCCTCGACATGTACTTTTGGTATTTTGAAGCTTCATGAATAATTTAATCTACACCGTGATCCCTAAATATATCATTTACCATCTCGGCATACGATGCTCATCTTTGGATTGTGATGGTTCTTCGTGAACATCATCATTACTCACATTCCTCGACAATCACATCTTCCCATTGATGCACCCAATTCGTGTAGCCAAACATAAATCCATCACAAATCAAATGTTCACGAATAGTAGCTCGAATCTGTATCGACCATTTACACAATTCTTACATGGGCAAGGAATTCTTCCTGTTACCATGCCCACTTTTTTCAAACCAAAGTCCGTAAATATATCTATGCTGCAAGATATTCTCTAGAATATCTTGGTAATTCCATCCACATCTTATCCATAATATTATGTCCCTAAATCAAATTGAACAACCATCGAAATGATATTGCGTATAGAAATCTATCATAATTAATTATGATAATTAATTATCATAATTAAGTACCTTGAATGCCAACCAAACTCCCGGTTCACTCAAATAAAACAAAAAGGTCGTAGATAATTTAAATATTAATTATTATAATTAACGAATTTCAAATAAGCGTAGGTAATAATTAAGGGTGACTACACCAAAACATTACATTCAAGGTCTCAATGTTGGACATGGAAGTTCTTTTAATTATAAGCCTCAAATATTCCTACAAATTAATTGCGAGTACGTTTGTCTCCGCGGTTTAACATCCCGTTGGATTCCTTCTAGTCCAATTAATAGAAGGAAGGAAAATACTTCCTTTCCACAAGGGTTACGTTTTGATCCATCTTATTCCTCCTCATTTAACCCAAGACCACCACCCGGGCAGGAGCTCGAACTACCCCCATCGCCCATTTGAACAAATGTCACACGAGAACGGACCACAATTCCATCCCCGGAGGTCGCCAAACTTCGTGGAGGGTCCCCATAAGAACCGGTTATATTAATTCTCCTTTTATTCTTACTAAAACCACGAGAACACATGGGATTATATATCGTAACACATGTCGACTAATTCGCCTCGAAGGGATACGGGTTTGAAAGAGGTGAGATGATAAGAAGACGTTAGGATGCTTTTCTTTTTGTAATGCAAAGATATTTAACTGCCTTCACTTCGTTAATCTCTTTTGTTTATGATTGTCATTTGCTCGTTGGCTTGATTTGGCTTAATAATTTAGGGGTCAGACATTGGTAATTATTTTAGACAAAAATAGATTGGCAAAAGCCATCCCCATAACTTGGCAGAGGCCATATGCCGAATCAAGTCTACCACACGGTTACTACAATACACAAAATCATTTTAGAAAATACATACAGGCTAAAACTGATACTAGCTATAAAACACGGTGGCCAACATATCACTCAAAACAAGTTAAATATCACTCAAAACAAGTTAAACATATCACTCAACATATCACAAAATCATTTTAGGGCTTGTTAGATGGAGGAGAGAAATAGAGGAAATCATAACTTAGGGTTAAATATAAATCGAAGCCTGAAATTACCTGCTATTACCTACGCCTCCCTCGTTATAACCTACGCCTCCCCTTATGAGATCGAGTGACTGAGATGAAGCCGGACGGAGAGATCGACTGACAGAGACGAAGCCGAACGGAGAGATCGACTGACTGAGATGAATCCGGATGGAGAGATCGAGTGACTGAGATGAAGCCGGACGGAGAGATCGACTGACTGAGATGAAGCTGAATGGAGAGATCGACTGAGATGAAGTAATATTATCTACGCCTCCCTTATGAGTTATGACCCTCGTTAAAATTCCCAAAAAAAAATGCCTATACCTGACTACCAAACCGTGACCCTCGTAATAGACTACCATCGAGGCCTATCTGGCCAAGCGGTCCGGACTTAGGCCGTCGCTATGTATGTCTATAGCGACGGTTCCGTCCCGACCGTCGCTAAATCCCGTCGCTATAGATTGATTTTCTAGTAGTGAAATAAATTAATTGTTTAATTTATTTATTTAAATAAGATTAGAATTGTTGTAATTGATTTATTCATAACCGGTTTAATATGGAGAACCTAAAGGGTCACACCATAAAAGGAAGAATAATTATTTAAGAAGTTAATGGCATAATCGTAATAATATGTTATGTATATTTAATTTAATCTATGGTGATAGAATAAATTAAATAGCTTAATATTTATTATTTAATATTTTAGAAATATTAAATATAAATTAATAAGAGGAGTCTTATTAATATTATTACAATTATTATTATTTTAATTTCTAAAAGAGTTTAGGAATTAATTTAATATAAGTACTCTCATTTATTCCTAATTGGATTAGGAGGTTAAATTAATTAAAAGTGTTTAATTAATTATCCCTAATATGATAAGGGAGCTTAATTAATTAAAGGATTTTAATTAATTAAAATAAAACCCAATTCCTTAATTGTTAAGGAGGGTTGCCCACATCTATAAATAAGAGGAGTCTTATTATGGGTGTAAGTTAGTTGTTGACTTTTACAACATACGTAATTCCAATAGTTGGGAGAGTACGCCTTTTCTATAGAGATACAAAACTAGGATTTAGCCAACCACCCATCTTCGTGAATCCTTCTTCTTCCTTGGTGGATCACCTCTAGAGGCCAAACACTTGGGTGGCTAACGTTGATCAAAGGAAGGAACAAAAACCCGGTGGATTCAAGTTGAGCGTGAAAAGTTGGAGGTGAACTTGTACGAGGAAGCTTTCGGATCTTCAAGGGTATGTTTCTTATTCATCTTTTTGTTTAATTAATAATTGTGCATAAAGGGTGATCAAGGTATATGGTTTGTAAAAATTTTTAAACTCTGATTTTTACACGTTTCCGCACTTATTTATGCAATTTGATTGCGTTCTTGAATATTACCAACCTAACAGTGGTATCAGAGCCCGATTAAGCTCGGATACCACTGTTAGGTTTGTAATATTTATGAAGGCAATCAAATTGCAAAAATAAGCGTAAACGTGGAAAATCGAGTTTAAAATTTTTACAAACCATATACCCTTGATCACCCTTTATGCATAATTATTAATTAAACAAAAAGAAAAGAACAAGAATCATACCCTTGAAGATCCGAAGCTTCCTCAGTACAAGTTCACCTCCAAATCCTTTCTCGCTCAACTCAATTCACCGGTTTGGTTCCTTCCTTTGATCAACGTTAGCCACCCAAGTGTTCGGGCCTCTGAGAGGTGATCCACCAAGAAAGAAGAAGGATTCAAGAAGATGGGTGGTCACAAAACCCTAGTTTTTCTATCTCTATAAAAAGAGCGTACTTTCTAACCATTGGAATTATTACATTATCTTAATATCTGATATAAGACTCTTCTTATAAAGATATCAAGTAACCCTATTTTAAATAAGGTATTATTTAATTAAACTCTTTTAATTAAATGGGCTCTCTAATCTTATTAGGGATAATTAATTAAACTCCTTTAATTAATTTTCCCTCCTAATCCTATTAGAATAAATGAGAGTATTTATATTAAATTAATTCCTAAACTCTTTTAGAAATTAAAATAATAATAATTGTAATAATATTAATAAGACTCCTCTTATTAATTTATATTTAATATTTCTAAAATATTAAATAATAATATTAAGCTATTTAATTTATTCTATCAAGATAGATTAAATTAAATATACTTAACATATTATTACGATTATGCCATTAACTTTTTAAATAATTAATCTTCCTTTTATGGTGTGACCCTTTAGGTTCTCCACATTAAACCTAATTGTGAATAAATCAATTAGAACAATTTAATCTAATTTAAATAAATAAATTAAACAATTAATTTATTTAAATAAATAATATTTATTCTACAATAGGGATAAGCCTCCTAAATGATCAACGACTTTCCGGATAATATAGATTTCAACATGAATCATAAAAGAACCTTTGAGTAAATAGTTACAGACAATTCAATCCTTCCACCATACAATGTCCCAATTAAATATAAGACATGGAATTATCACAAGTCTTATTTTATTTAATTATATGTATTTCGACTCTTAAATGCACAACTCAAATAATGCAAATTAGAAACTCCTTTCTAATTTCATTCTGCTTTTAAGGACTCTTGGGTTGTCATTTATCGAATCACATAGGACATTTCTCTTCTTTTAATAGAAGTGGTAGATTCTTTATTGATCATACATTATCTCCATATACAACTTATTATACCCAAACATACCCTTTGATATACCCTAAGGGTCTTAAGGAATAAGTCAAAGTATAACTCATCATACACAAGATACTATGATGATCTCAAGTACAAGGATCACTTGTACTACTATCATTACAGGAATTCCTATTGACAGGCAAGTAAAACTCCATTAGGTATTCCTTAGCGAGCCACGCTTCAAAGGAACTTATTCTCTAGTAAGCACCTACATACTTGCTTTAGTGTCTCCACACAAATGATCATGAGATCAATCATCCTCATCCAATGAGCAAGCAACGTATGTACCAATCTATCCGGATTCACTAATCCCCAATTTAGTAATCCAACGATTGGGAACTATTTTAGTTTTAAGCTTTCTAAGAATTTAGATCTCATTAGAATGATCATCATCATTATTCTAAAAGCATTGCTTAAAACTATGGGTTTATCACATATTATAAAACAAAGATCATCGTAGATAATTAAAAGCCTTTAATAAATTAATACTTTTTATTAATAAATGAATAAGATTGTTACAAAGTATATGCTTTATCATCAAACATGAATGGCTTGTGTGCATACTACTTTTAATCTCCCACTTGCACTAAAGCCAATCGTCATGGTATCTCATACTCTTCTTCTCTAAGTGACGATTATCCTGCTGTTGGATAAGCTTTAGTTAATGGATATGTAATTTTGTTCATGAGAGTCCACTATCTCTATAGTGATTTCCCATCTTTCAATGATTCTAATAATCAAATGAAAGTGCCACAACACATGTTTAGATCCAAGATGAAACTTAGGAACTATTCCTAGTTCTCAGAATGAACTTTTAATCCAAACAATCAACTTACGCCTTCATTTATAGCTATATACTTTGTCTTTATCACTAAACCAAAGAACTCTTTTTGCTATTTGGAACCTTTCAATTCAATTGCACTAATTTCAAGATAACGCTTTACCTTAAATTGGATTTTTCATCATCTTGGTCTCATCTCAAAAACTTGAGTCATTAAGCCCTCTAGTTTTAATTTAGACCCACCATGAATATGATCACATCCTTAGTCTTAAGTATATATCGAGATTTCAATTCCCATAAACTTTACCATCACATGTGAGATCCTTGAAGTAACAAACTTTTGTTAACATATTATATATATATATATATATATATATATATATATATATATATATATATATTAACACCATCCTGCTAGCCTTCAAATGTTTCACGTAATCCGAACATATCAAAACCATGAATCCCTTAATTAATTCACGAATTCAACAAAAATCAGTACCGGTTTTTTTTTTTTTTTTTAATTTTATACAACAAAATTATGCCCAATTAAATTATTCTAAACACATATCAATATACATATTAAATTAAAACAATTAATAATTTGCATAAAGGTTTAGCTCTGATACCACTGTTAGGTTTGTAATATTCATGAACGCAATCAAATTGCAAAAATAAGCGGAAACGTTTAAAAATCAGAGTTTAAAATTTTTACAAACCATATACCCGGATCACCCTTTATGCACAATTATTAATTAAACGAAAAAGAAGAATAAGAAACATACCCTTGAAGATCCAAGCTTCTTCAGGTATAAGTTCACCTCCAATCCTTTTCGCGTTCAACTTGAATCCACCGGGTTTTGTTCCTTCCTTTGATCAACGTTAGCCACCCAAGTGTTTGGCCTCTAGAGGTGATCCACCAAGGAAGAAGAAGGATTTAAGAAGATGGGTGGTTGGCTAAACCCTAGTTTTTCTATCTCTATAGAAAATGAGCGTACTCTCCAACTCTTGGAATTATCACGTAGTCTTGATATCTGATATAAGACTCCACTTATAAAGATATCAAGCAACCCTATTAAAATAAGGTATTATTTAATTAAACCCTTTTAATTAAAGGGGCTCCCTAATCTTATTAGAGATAATTAATTAAACTCCTTTAACTAATTTTCCTTCCTAATCCAATTAGGAATAAATGAGAGTACTTATATTAAATTAATTCCTAAACTCTTTTAGAAATTAAAATAATAATAATAATTGTAATAATATTAATAAGACTCCTCTTATTAATTTATATTTAATATTTCTAAAATATTAAATAATAAATATTAAGCTATTTAATTTATTCTATCACCATAGATTAAATTAAATATACATAACATATTATTACGATTATGCCATTAACTTCTTAAATAATTATTCTTCCTTTTATGTTGTGACCCTTTAGGTTCTCCATATTAAACCTTGTGAATAAATCAATTAGAATAATTCTAATCTTATTTAAATAAATAAATTAAACAATTAATTAATTTAAATAAATAATATTTATTCTACAATAGGGATAAGCCTCCTAGCGATCAACGACTTTCCGGATAATATAGATTTCAACATTAATCATAAAAAACCTTTGAGTAAATAGTTACTGCATAATTCAATCCTTCCACCATAAATGTCCCAATTAAATATAAGACATGGAATTACTTTCAAGTCTTATTTTATTTAATTATATGTATTTCGACTCTTAAATGCACAACTCCAAATAATGCAAATTAGAAACTCCTTTCTAATTTCATTACATTTTAACCAAGGACTACTGGGTTGTCATTTATCGAATCACATAGGACATTTCTCTTCTTTTAATAAAGTGGTAGATTCTTTATTTATCATACATTATCTCCATGTACAACTTATTATACCCAAGCATACCCTTTGATATACCCTAAGGGTCTTAAGGAATAAGTCAAAGTATAACTCATCATACACAAGATACTATGATGATCTCAAGTCCAAGGATCACTTGTACTACTATCACTACAGAATTCCTATTGACAGCAAGTAAAACTCCATTAGGTATTCCTTAGCGAGCCACGCTCAATGAACTTATTCTCTAATAAGCACCTATATACTTGCTTTAGTGTCTCCGCACAAATGATCATGAGATCAATCATCCTCATCCAATGAGCAAGCAACGTATGTACCAATCTATCCGGATTCACTAATCCCCAATTTAGTAATCCAATGATTGGGAACTATTTTAGTTTTAAGCTTTCTAAGAATTTAGATCTCATTAGAATGATCATCATCATTATTCTAAAAGCATTGCTTAAAACTATGGGTTTATCACATATTATAAAACAGCATCATGTAGATAATTAAAAGCCTTTAATAAATTAATACTTTTTATTAATAAATGAATAAGATTGTTACAAAGTATATGCTTTATCATCAAACATGATTGGCTTGTGTGCATATTACTTCCAATATATCGATAGTGAGATATGTGGACACATAGTGTTAGAAGTTTGTACTGAAGAAGTATTAATAAAGTTATTTAAACTGATTGTAGGATGTCGGGAGAAGATGAAATGAGTGCAGAAGTGCTAGCGGCTATTGCACCAGTGCTAGTAGCTGAGTTGCCAGGGCAAAGCGAGTCAGTTGAAGAGGTGGGAAAAGATGAACCTATGGTCAATCTTGGGAGTGATCATGATGATTATCCCGAGATATGTCTGAGTAGTGATGAGGAGGATGAGTCCGAAGAAGCTAAGGTGGAGAAAGAGAGTAAGACTAAAGTTGAAGAGAAGGATCAAGTATCTGCAGAAGTCCAGGAACTCCGGAGTAAAGTATTTCTCCTGGAGGAGTTGTGGAAGACGGAGCGAGCATTACACGAGATGACTGAAGAAAGGAATGAGTTGAAGGCACATGTGGATAAGATGAAGACTGAAGGTGGTGGATCGTCTGAGGGAACAGTTAAGCAGAAGTGCAAGAATAAGAGAAAGAGGGATCACGACAGTGATAACTTTGAAAATTCAAACCCGAAGAAGAAAAAGGTCTATAGCAAGTGTGGAAAGACTCACTTGGGAGAATGCATGATGTGGAAAAATGTGTGCTTCAATTGTAAGCAGGAAGGACATGTTTCCCAACATTGTCCTAAGCCGAATATGAGGAAGTGTTTTTCATTTGGAAGAACGGGTCATGGATTCAACAAGTGTCCTGGTAAGAAGAAGAATGGTGAAGGGAGTAGAAGGTATACAGTTTCTGTAGAGAAAGAGAATTAATATAAGATTTTTATTTAAAATCAAATAATGCCGCCAAGGAAGGGAGGTCTAAAGAGAAATATGGAAGAGCAATTTTTGAATCTGAAGCAGAAAAATATGTTAGTGGCAGAATATTTTGTCATGTTTGACGAGTTAGCAAAATTTACTCCACATCGAGTGGACACTGTGGAGCTTAAAGCACGATGTTTTAGGAACAGATTGAAATCGTTGGTACTCGAGAAGTTAGATGTGCTGCAAATTAATTCATTTTCAACTTTATTAAAAAAAGTCATTATCGTTGAGGGAGAAATTGAAGCTGTATTAAAGAATAGTCAAGAACAAAGAAAGGAGGCTGAAGGAAATAATATTATAGGGGGTAATGGAGGCAGGAATTTTAATAAATGTAAGAGGGAAGATAATGTTAATTCAGGGAATAATCCAGAAAAGATTAGGAAGAAAGGTGCGCCGTTTGTAGTTTGCGGGAAGCGTCATCAAGGAGGTTGTTTGAAGAAAAAAGGAGTCTATTTCAATTGTGGCTATGAGGGACACATGTCTCCCGATTGTCCTAATCCGAAGAAGATACAAGGATGTTTTGCTTGTGGATCAAAGGATCATCTGGTCCGAAATTGTCCAAAAGGAATAGGAAGAAGTGGATTGCTAACAAGGGACCCATTAACAAAACACTGGCGATTAAAGAATTAGCTCAGCAGAGAAGACCAACATTATTCACTTTTAGCATGACAGTTCCAAATGTAGCAGTTGCCCACGAAGAAGCGACAGGTAACGATTTCGCTTAAAAATTAAATTACGCGAGAAATATTGGTGATATAAGATGTGAATTCTTTTCTTTTATTGATCCAAGTCACAGGTTAGAATATAAGACACAAATGAATATTTTATTGATATGAATGAATTGATGATACAACTTTAAAAGATAGTAGAGAGTAAGAAAGCGGTGATTCCGAGGACGGAATCTTTTTAAGGGGGGGGTGAATGTAATAACCCAGAATTTTGAATTATCCGAAATTTACGAATAAATTTTTTTATTTAATATTAATATTGATTGTTAATATTGTACTGTGTATATGTGATACGAGTCTCGAGAATTAGTGAATTTGAGTATTGACTAAAAAATAGGATTAGAGTTGTGCTTAATAACGAATAGAAACCCTAACCTTAAATCAGGACAGGGATTCAGTAGAAAATACAATTTGAATAATTGTGTTGATGAGTACGTGTTTGTACTGTGTTGACTTAATGACCAATGATTGACTGGATAGGGTTTAAACTTTGTAAACCCTAATCTTAAGATTAGAAAGCCTAACGCACAGTTAGGAACCCTAATTGTATGTTGGGAAACCATAATTTAAAATTCGAGAATCCTAAACCCTAAATTAGGAAATCCTAATCCTAATTGGCAAGCTTAATGTATTTATTAAATGTTAATATAATTAGGAAAACCCTAATTTAATTAGAAAACCCTAATTATAATTTTAAAATCTTGATTTTCTAATTTAAAACCCTAATTTAGAAAATCCTAGAAAGTTAGTGTTGTAAAACCTAAGGGTTAGAACCTTAGGGTTAAACCCTAAGGGTTGGTTTAATTGTCAAGTATGCCATTAAAATGAAAATACAAATGACAAAATTACCCTTTTTATATTTTTAATAAGCTAACTTGTGAATCTTGCTAAAATTGTAGTTGTTCACCAACTATTGTTGACATTGTGACTCAAATCTCAGCCATATCTGATCCAACATTGACACCTAGCCATTATAGATACATTGTATCACATTATATATAGATTAAAGAGAGAAAAAGTGCATGTATTTTGCCCATTTGATATCTAACTCTACCACAGCTCTCTCTCTCTCTCTCTCTACATATCCAAAATTCACAAGTTACTAAGTCACATAAACAGTCCCTTGATCAACCAAGTTCAGTTTAGGAGATCTAGATCAAGGATTTGAAGCTAGTAGGTATAAACTTAATTTGATTTTTGATCCAAGTTGCTATGAAAAATTTTGTGTTTAAGTGTTTAATCATGTGTTATATAATATTTTTAGTTGATCTATGTTGATCCATTATGGATTCATAGCATCAAAGTGCCTTAAAATGATTATTTTTCAAAACTGTTCTTGAGCTTGAAATGTGGTCTGACAACCGAATGTCAATGACCACAGATCCTTGCTCGTTTATGCTTTTTGTTGTTTTAAAGTTGTTATTGGTAGCTTGTTATGTTGTCTTTGATCTGAAAGTGAAATCACAGACAGTTGATGTCTAGATTTCGAGTTATTCCTGGTCAAAAACTGTTGACCGGGCATGACCAGTCAAAATCTGGGCAACCCAGAAAGTTTAAAATCGTGTCCGATGTACCTTTTCGAATCTTTTGAGATCGATGATCGTGATTTGATTTTGTTTGATGGTGTTTTTGTAACCAATGTATTGCCTGACATATGTGCTTTATGTTTATGGCTTTATATCATGTTAATAATCAACAGATTGAATGTAATAGAAGGTCAAAGTAGCCATCTGGGCCTGACTTAACATTTATGGGAATTTCAAGAAACTTGATGAACTTGTTTTCTGACAACCTTTGACCGGATTAAATCTGGCTGTTGTGTTGTTGTTTATCTGATATGTTGATTTATATATGTTCCTTGTCATGTATACTACGAGTAGGAACGAAGAAATCATATGAAGCATGACTAGAACACTATAATAATCGAGCCTTAATATGGCATGTTGTGACTGTCTGGGTTTCTGGGTTACCTAGAAAACCCAGCAGTACTCTGACAATGACTTTGGGAGATCAGATCTCCTTGTTGTTTTGTTTTATGTCCGATATTATTGGTTGTAATTGTAGTGTTACATAAACACTATGAGATCTAAGTTTTAGATTGGACATATCATGTCGGAACAAAGTTTTATGAACGGTCAAACGTGCACCCTTGAAAATGTCTGACAGTGTTTTTGAAGATCAAGAACACATAAGATGACAGATAAGTGTCGCTATAGGCTTTAGCGACGGTTTCTATTTATTTTATTTTTTGATTTTCCAGAAAATACATAAAAATAGAAAATAAATTATAAAAATTATTAAAAATAGTTTTAAAAATTATTTTAAAGTATGAAAAATAATTTTTGACCAATTAGAATATTTTTCTTTAATATTTATAATTATTTAAATATTAAAGGTATTTAATTTATTTAATTAGTGTATTAAATAAATTAGAGAAAAATAATTTAATATTATGAAAAATCATTTTAAATAAGAATAATGTATTTAAAAATATTTTGTGTTATAAAATATAACTTTTAATATTTTTGGAGAATTTTCATTAATAACTTAATATTAATGATATTAGATTTATTTAATTATTTTATTAAATAAATGAGTTAAAATGATTTTAATATTTTAAAATCATTTTAAATGAGAATAAAGTGTTAGAATTTTGAATTTTAAATATAATTTTAATATTTTTGGAGAATTCTCATTAATAAATTAATATTAATGATAATGGATTTATTTAATTATTATATTAAATAAATAAAGTAAAAATGATTTTATTAATTTAAAAATCATTTAAAAATGAGAAAAATAATTTAAAAATATTTGAAGTTATAATTAATGACTTTTAATATTTTGATGATAATTTCATTAATATTTAAATATTAATTGTGATGGTTTAAAATGATTTAATTAATTTAAAAATCATTTAAGTAGAATATTGATGATTTAAAAATATTTTAAGTTATTAATAATAACTTTAATATTTTTACAATTATAACATTAATATTTTTATATTATTAAATATTAATGATGATAAGATTATTTGATTTAAAAATTATTTAAGTGTTTAAAAAATTATTATAAATTATAATAATTGCTTATAAATTATTAAAAGCTTTCGAAAAATATTATAAAGGATAATTGACTTATCTAAAATAATATTGAAGCTTAGAAACCGAATTTACTTGACAATAACTGTGTTATTTGTCGGATAGGCTGACCAGACCACCGAGAATGGATCGAAGTCCAACCAGACCGAAATATTTAGACTTAATGAGTGTTTATATAGGTTATAAACATTGATATGACTATGTGGTAATGTGCCTATGAGAAAGATTAACTGTAAATTACAGTGTTTTGTGTTGTGACATATTGTGCTAATTGTAAGACCAATATTGTGAATATAGGTCTTGTGAACGCATATAAGTATATTGTGTAGCAGTAATCAATGCGAAATGCAAGTTTCCTTAACTCAACCTTGAGTTAATATTGTTCAATTATTATGGTGGTTAATTTTTGTTAATTAGACCACGTCTAATGATTTATTGTTGATTATTCGCAGTTAGTGCATGCTTATTAATTCAAATTGAATTATTGATTCCGAGAATATACTTGTAGAATAACTATTATTGGAAATTCATATCCGTAGATGATATTATTGATTTTAAATAATACAGTTAAATTCTATCTATTGTTTAATCGTATTGAAACATGTCTTAGCTAATTATTTTGGCTAGACGAACATTTGTTAGAACTTGATAGGTTCGAGAAGAGAAGAGAAGAAAATTCAATTATTATTGATAGATCGATGCCAATTGTTTCAGCTAGATCGAAAAATAAAACTTGATAGGTTTGAGAAGAGAAGAGAAGAGAAGAGAAGTGATTAGAAATTTAAATCATTATATTTCGTTGTTAAATCAAAATTTGATTCAAAGACTGAGAAGAACAACCTTTTATACAAAGGGAACATTTTATTGGTCGTAAATTCGGCCTCTGCGCGACTTAAGTATAATGCATAATATAGGGTATAATAAAGTTGATCACTTGTTATACTTGCAGAGGTGTATGATTTAATCTTTATGGTTATCTGATACACCTGAGTATATATCAAAGTAAATTTTTGATAGATACCCGAGAAGAGAAGTTCTAGATCTTGTGTGATCACTCAGGATAAATCTGGAAAATATTCCACTTCTTTATTGCATAGAATTGATTCTTGATTATTCATTAGAATATCGTAGAAACTTTGAAAGCGTTGCAATCTTTCATTATCAAATTATTGTGCTGCATAGATTATGAGAAGACTTGTTAGAAATTGGAGATTTGTTCAGCTGTTTCAAAGTTCCCCGAACTTTGGAGTCATTCTATTGAATTAGATAATTTGTTGTCTTGATTCGTATACATTTATTGTATATCTTAACTTGCCGGGCAAATTTGTTGCTCACCCTTGCTAAATAAAACATTTCAGCTAGGGACGAAGAAGCCAGAGGAGCTGTGAAGATAAAGGGAAAAGGTGTTATGCTATGATAGTTGTGTTTAACATATATATTATGTTGTATTTGTAAACCCTTTTTGTATATTTAAAGGGTATGTTTGTAATATAAAGGTTAGATAACTCAGAATTAAATGTATTAACTATATCGCTTAATGTGGTTTATATGTCTATTCATAATTAAATGGGTAATTAGATGTTATTTATATTATGGATCGTGAGCACCAAACTCTGGAGTTAGGTAACTCAATTTGGGGCGCCATGCGCTTACACTTCTTCCCTTTATAAGGATTCTCATCCCCGTAATCTCGTTAAAAATACATACACCATTGAGGAAAATTTTTCTTTTATTTTAATCTCGAGTTCCCACAATGCTTCTTCGACATTGTGGTTCTTTTATTTCACCTTCAAAGAAGGTATTATCTTATTTTTCATGACTTGTCACTTCCTATCAATAATTTGAGTTGGAAGTTAAATACTTATTAACATATTACGCTATCTTCCTCTGATTAGTTCTTCTTTTAACTTTAAAATTATATGAAACTCAAATTCCTCCTTCAAAACGAGATGATACTTGATCTTTTCTTCATCCTGCATCCACTTCTTCATTCGCTTGCATTCCTCGTTACCTAGTTGTAGTTACTTAACTCGTTCAAGTATCGTGGATTGAGTCTACGTTGTGAATAACATTTCTACCACTTTATTCCACAATTTAACCTCTAACTCCGTTTTTGCCATTTTCTTTATTAACTCATTCTAAGTTGTTAACATCGGTAGCTTTTCCCTACCCTTCCTACTTAACGCGTCGACTTCTACTTTAACTTTCCTAGAATGATATAACATATTACCGTCGTAATCTCTTATCTATTCTAATTACCTTCTCTACCTCATATTCAACTCCTTTTGTGTGAAGATATATTTCAGACTCCTAGAGTCCGTGTATATCTCACACTTCTCCCCGTATAAATACTATCTTCAGATTTTTAATTCAAAATCTACAGCTGCCAATTATAGATCATAAGTAGGATAAACCTTCTTATAATCCCTTAACTGGCGTAATGCATACACAATGACTTTGCAATGCTACATGAGCACGCAATCTCGTCATCTATGCGAAACATTGAGATACACTACAAAATTCCTCGTATCATCTGATAAAGACAATACAGGTTCCTCAATTAACATTCCTTTTTAGTTCCTGAAAATTATTTTCTCACTTCTCATTCCCAACATACTTATCAATAACATATCTGTATATCTTTAAGCTAAAATTCACACTTAGTGAATTCTGTATCCAACTTCTCCCTCTGTAGTGTTTCTCACACTATCTTCAAATGTTCAGCTTGATCTTATGACGTCTTAAATTAGACTAGAATATTAACAACGATCATTACGACACCATCATCCAAATATTATTTGAACACTTTGTTACGCTAATGGTATTTCAACCATAACACCTCACAAGAGAACCTATCTGTTTACCACTAATTTGCTCGGTGCCTCTTACGGAAAATCTAGCTTTCGCACATTAGTCCACCCAATTGACATAACCAGAAACTTGTCATAACTATAACGATTTCTGAATGTCATCTTATGTACCTCCTCTTTCTTCCTTACTTTCAACCGACTATACCCCGTACGCAAATCTATCTTAGAAAAATTCTTTGCCCTCGTTAATTGATCAAATAGATCATCGATCTTGGGCTATGGGTATTTATTCTTAACCACTAACTTACTCCTATTACGATAGTTGATACGCAACCGTAACGACTCATCCTCTTCCTTAACATTCTTCTAACTCGCGTCATCGTTAGACAACAAGAGCGTCATAGTATTTTATAACCGTAAATTACTACCTTGGATTTTCATAGAAAACCAAAGATTCATACTTTTATTCTAACAATTTATTAAAGTTATATGATTAATCAACCCATTCATACCGAGAATTACTTCAAATTCCCTCAACATTATCGTTGCTTATCTATCGACACTTGCTTACCATTATTATCCATGAAACCATTTCTGTGATGCCCCCAAAATAGGTATATATCACTCATCTTGAGTCGCCAAATACATGGTACAAAATTCAAATACAACTTAATAATACAACTATAGTGTTAAATACAACAAAACATAAACTGAGAGTTCTAATACGAATATTATCTTTTAGACAGTATTCAAACTCAAATGGAGTCTTCAATACATTTATTATCACACTATTTCACATAATAGTGAGGACTACTAATGCTATATTATGGACCGTCACTCCGTTCCCCGACTAGTCCCAGCTATATTCTCATTTCCTGAAGAGAACAATGAAAGCAAAGGGTGAGCACAACTAGCCCAGTGTGAAATATTATGACTAAGATAATGTAGAATAAATTATTGTTAGCCTTCATAAGTGTTAAACTGATAAAATATAATAAACATCAAGTTTAACTACAGCGGAACAAGCAATCCATTAGAAGAGTCAAGCAGAGCATGATATCTACTATCTTCTATGATTTAAAAGGTTTTTCATCACTTTTATCGCTGAGACTCAGCTTAATAAATAATCCACATCATCGAATCACCCCTGCACTACGGCCAAGGATATTCCTTGGTATCACAACCACAAATTATCCATGCACTACGGGCCAATGATATTCGTGTATTCATCAATGGTCATGATCATGCCAACAACTGTTCATCAATGCACTACAGGCCAATGAGGACTTTTACCATATCTTTTGTAACATTACAGTCATGATTA
This sequence comes from Panax quinquefolius, assembly GCA_020205615.1. NCBI lineage: Eukaryota > Viridiplantae > Streptophyta > Magnoliopsida > Apiales > Araliaceae > Panax > Panax quinquefolius. Next base: position 90,697 of record JAINUW010000142.1, on the reverse strand, counting down.
TACCGAGTAATCCCTAGTCATAATCATACCCAATCCATCTATGCACTACAGGCCACAAATGAATTTCAACATAATATAAACATGAGGATGATGACAATGATATAAGAATTTAATAAAATAAGTTCAAAGATAAATTTTAAAGATTTATAATTTAATTTATCCAGAAATCAATAACGTCTAAATTGTCAACATGATACTGCTTTGTGGAGTAAAATTCAAGAATAATATTGTACCAAAAATAATTTAGACCGAAAACGAATAAACTTTTATCATGAATAGCACCCCGGGTGAATAGTACTGGAGTGAATAGTACCCTATGAATAATACTATGTGAATAGTAACCTGTGAATAGTACTCCAGCATGAAAAGGTTAAAATTTAACAAGAATGCTCAGAATAATATTTTTATGAAAAAATACTGGATGAAACGCAAAGTTTAAGGATATTCTACTAATTTCATGGAGCATAGAAGCCAAAACTTTAACCAAATGAGTATAGAATTCGAAATCTAAAACAAAATAATATTACTTACATACTACAGCGTGACGCCCCCAAAATACGTATACATCACCTATTCTGAGTCGCCAAATACATGGTACATAATACAAATACAATCTTTAATATACAACAAGAAAGCTGTGAGTTTTAATAAAAATATTGTCTTATAGACAATATCCACTCTCAGAATAAGTCCTCATTATATTTATTGTCACACTATTTAATGTAATAGTGAGGACTACTAATACTATCATCCGACCGCCACTGCTCCCCGACTAGTCCCGGATACGTTCTCATTTCACAGAGAAAGCAAGTGAAAGAAAGGGGGTGAGCTCAACTAGCCCGAAGAAAAATATTATGACTAAGATAATGAAGAATAAATTATCATTAGTCTTCAACAGTGTTAAACTGATAAAATACAATAGACATCAAGTTTAACTGCAACGAAACATGCAATCCATTAAAAGAGTCAAGTAGAGAATAAAATCTACTATCTTTTATGATTTAAAAGGTTTTTCATCACTTTTATCGCTGGGACTCATCTTAATAAATAATTCACTCCATCCCTGCACTACAGCCAAGGATATTCATAAGTATCACAACCACAAATTATCCATGCACTACAGGCCAAGGATATTCGTGTATTCATCAATGGTCATGATCATGCCAACAATTGTCCATCAATGCACTATGGGCCAATGAGGACTTTTACCACATCATTTGTAACATTACGGTCATAATTACACCAATAATCCTCGGTCATAATCATACCAAGTCCATCTATGCACCACAGTGCCACGTATTTACTTTCAACAAAATATAAATATGAGGATGATGACAATGATATAAGAATTCAATAAAACAAGTTCAAGAATTAATTTATTCAGAACTAATAACGTCCCAAATTGTCAACATGATACTTCTTTGTAGAGTAAAATTTAAGAATGCTCGTAAGAATATTTCCACGAAAAGATCTTGGATGAAGCGCAAATATCAAGGATATTTCACCAATTTCATGGAGTATAAAGTCAAAACTTTAACCAACCGAGTATAATAAAGAATGGAATAACAAAAGAAATCACCACGCATGCGGTTACTTGCAGATAGATAGGTTATTCCAATGTAATAATAAATAATGTAACCGTGTCAAAGCGTAATACGTCTGAGCGGATATATTCCAATGTAATAATAAAGAATGGAATAACAACAGAAATCACCATGCATGCAGTACTTTTAGACAATAATACCCCTTCTCTTCATGAATATGAAAAAATGATACCCCTTACCTTATAAAGAAGAGTACTTCAACGGTAGTGCGGGGATATACTTGAAGAAACTTGCACTACGCTCAAAAATTTCTTAAACGCTAAAGAAATACGCTTAAGATTATAGAAGAATAATTCTCTCTACATTTTCTCTCTCTAGAGTTTCAGTGAATTCGTAAGAAATAATGAAGGAATGAGATTCTATGAACGGTCCAGATCAATTTACTATAAACGGACGGTCCAGATTGGTTTTCAATAAAATATAATATATTCTATTTATAATCTAATAAAACGAATAACTTTTAAAAATATTTTACTATGCAAACACTATGCATAATAAAATATAATATAATCTAATTATTGTCTAATAAAACAGATAACTTTATAAAAGTATTCTGTTTTATATAAAAAGATTTTACTATTAGCCTAATAAAATGAATAACTTTATTAAAGTATTCATTTTATATAAAAAGATTTTACTATTAGCTAATAAAAACGAATAACTTTATAAAAGTATTCATTTTTATATAAAAAGTTTTTCTGTTTTATTACATTAATAATACTAATAAAACAAAACTTCATCATCATTATTATTATTCACATTATTAATCGACCAGGTCGTTCCTAAGAAAGAGGGTGCTTTACAATAAGGATTTCTCCCTATTGGCGCGCAATTAGGTGACCAAACCTCTCCTTGGCAAAACTTCTAGACATCATTAATACTGTAAATAATAATATTAATAACTTCGTCATCTCAATTATAAAATATCAACAATAATTGAATCAATTAACGTGAGATACTATGCAACAATTATTGAAGCAATAATTGAACAAAACTGAGTGACTTCTCACGTAAGCATCAATAATCAATACTGTGTGCTACTATGCAACCACGCGTATTTTGGTACTTTTAACACTGGGTGTTTCAACAGTTAACGGTAAAACTTCCGCCGTTATTTTCATAAAAAATATTTTTGTCATTTTCTCAATCCGATAATAATTTTGTTGTGGGGTCCACCAATGATTGTGCCGTCGTACGAATATTTCCTGTTTAAAACGAATATTCCCCGACCAATCGAATATTATACAACAACTTGCGTACTTTGCAAAATTTATTAATATTACCCACAACTATGACATTATATCAAATTCATTCAAAAATGATAATTATAGAAAATTCATCTTTATTCATAAAAGTTGGGGTCTTACAACAGAGTATGGAAGAAAATACTATTTCAAGCGAATATTAAACAAAAATAACATCCCTTACCTTGAAAAGAAGAGTATTCCGACTAGTAGGGCGGGGATATTCTTAAAGAAAATTTTCACTATTTTCTACGCTCAAAGCTTTCTAAAACTCGAAAGAAATACGCTCAATATTAAAGAAGAAGAATTCTCTGATTCTGATGTGATTTTCAATTCTAACTTAGCATCCTATTTATAGGATAATGGAAAGGATGCTATTTGAATTTAGAAAATCACGTGTGCACAGTATTTCGTTCACGTGCGTCGGCCGAAGGAAATTTTTCTGAATTTTGATTTTTACTGTGCATTACTATGCAATAAAATAAAAACTTTTAAATATAATATATATATATATATATATATATATATTATATATAACATTAGTCACGGGTTATAAACCATGTGAATTCTCCCCTTGAACCTTTTCAAAACTATTACATATATATAATACATATATTACTCCTTCCCCGATATCCTTATTCCCCCTCCTAAAAGTCATATACATTATATATATATATATATATATATATATATATATATATATATATATATATATATATATATGATTCCACCCGTGACACTACAATCTCACCTCCCCACAATTCATTTTTCTTCTAGTGGGCCTCACATGTGGCCCTCACTTTTATTAATTTTCTATCGATTATCTTGAAAAATGGGTAATTGGGGGGTCCATAAATAAAACAATTACTTCATAAAAATCTCCTTAATATTTTTAACAACATTTATCATCATTATTATAATTCGAAATATTTAACAATCAGGTCGTTCCCAAGAAAGAGGGTGCTTTCCAATAAGGATTTTTCCTTATTGGCGCACAATTAGGTGACCAAACCTCTCCTCGACAGAACTTCTAGACATTGTCAATATTGCAAATAATAATATGAATAACTTTGTCATCTCAATTATTGATTTAATAATATATAAAATATCGACCAGGTCGTTCCCAGGAAAGAGGGGGCTTTCCAATATCGATTTCTCCCTATTGGCGCGCAATTAGGTGACCAAATCTCTCCTTGACAGAACTTCTAGACATCGTTAATATTACAAATAATAATATTTACAACTTTGTTATCTCAATTATTGATTTAATAATTTATTAAATATTGACAATAATTGAATCAAATAACGTGAGATACTATGCAGCAATTACTGTAACAATAATTGAACAAAACTGTGTGACTTCTCACGTAAGCATCAATAATCAATACTGTGTGCTACTATGCAACCACGCGTATTACTGTACTTTTAACACCAGGTATTTCAACAGTTAACGGTAAAACTTTCGCCGTTATTTTCATAAAAAGATATTTTTGTCGTTTTCTTATTCCGACAATAATTACGTCGTGGGGTCCACCAATGATTGTGCCGTCGTACGAATATTCCCTGTTAAAATGAATATTCCCCGACCAATCAAATATTATATAACAACTTGCTTACTTCGCAAAATTTATAAATATTACCCATAAATTTAATATTATAACAAATAAACACAATAATTATTCAAAATGATATTTATAGAAAAATTCATCTTTATTCATAAAAGTTGGGGTCTTACAACCTCCCCTTCTTATGGAATTTCACCCTTGAAATTAGGGTACATACCTGGTATGACGAATAGGTGAGGATACCTTGATTTCATTTCAGATTCTAACTCCTAGGTCATTTCCTCAATATTGTTGTTTCTCCACAAAACTTTGACTTGAGGTATAACCTTGGAGCGTAGAATATGTTCCTTGTTATCCAATATTTGAATAGGTACCTCTTCATACGTTAAATCTTCCGCTATTTCATCTGGTTCTAACTCAATAACGTGGTTCGGGTCTCTCACATATTTACGTAACATAGATATGTGAAAAACGTTATGAATACGAGACATACTTGGCGGTAAGGCGAGTCTATAGGACAAAGTTCCTACTTGTTCAAGGATTAAAAATGGTCTAATGAATCGAGGATTGAGCTTTCCTCTCTTTTCAAATCTCCTAACTCCTTTCCATGGAGCAACACGTAACAACACATGATCTCCAATATTGAATTCCGCGTTCTTTCGATGAAGATCAGCATAACTCTTTCGTCGATCTTGTGAGGTTTTTATACGTTGTCGGATCGTTTAAATCTTTTTCGTAGTCATACGTACCAACTCTGGTCCCAACAACATTGCTTCACCCACCTCATCCCAGCATACTGGAGAACGACACTTTCTTCCATACAACGCCTCAAATGGAGCCATGCCAATACTTGCTTGATAACTGTTGTTGTAGAAAAACTCCACCAATGGTAAGAACTTGTCTCAACTTCCCTTGAAGTCAAGGACACAGAGTCTTAATAAATCTTCTAGAGTTTGAATAGTCCTTTCCGACTGCCTGTCCGTTTGAGGATGATATGCCGAACTAAATCATAAATCCGTTCCCAAAGCTTTTTGCAAACTAACCCAAAATCATGAAGTGAATCTTGGGTTTCGATCAAAAACTATGGATACTGGCATACCGTGCAATCTTAAAATCTCGTTTATGTACATACAAGCAAGACGTTCAAGTGTATAAGTTTCTCGTATAGGTAAGAAATGAGCAAACTTGGTCAATCTATCAACAATGACCCAAATTGCATCTATGCCTTGAGAAACCTTGGGAAGACCAGTAACGAAATCCATGGTAATGTGCTCCCACTTCTATTCTGGAATTTCAAGTGGTTACAATGGACCTTTTGGCACTTGATGCTCCACCTTGACTCGTTGACAAGTTAGACACCTTGAGATAAACCCCACTAACTCTCTCTTCATATTGGTCCACGAAAATGTATGTTGAAGATCATGATACATTTTGGTACTCCCAGGATGGATTTCAAACGGTGTGTTGTGCGCCTCCATCATGATTTTATACTTTAAATCAGGGTCGTTAGGAACATAAAGTCTAGAGTTGACTCGAAGTATTCCTTCTTCATCGATTCTTACCTCCGGAATAACACATTCTTGAACCTTCTTCTTCATACGCATCAGCTCCAGGTCTGTAAGTTGAGCAGCTTTAACTTTATCGATTAAAGTCGATTCTGTTAGAAGAATGCATATCTTGATTTGATGTTTAAAGCAAATACTCATGATTATATGTAAAGCCCTTCAAGGAATATATGTACAAGGGCTTAGTGATAGATCAAATTTGTTAAGTTGATCTTAGTTTTTAATGTTCATCATTCTGTAATCAAATGTATAGATAAAAAGATCAAAATGTTAGGTTGATCTATGACTTGTAACGAATAGATAGGCTTTCAACAAGAATAGGAGTCTATCAAGTTGTCCAACAGTTTGTAAAAGCTAAGGCAGGATCATAAAGCTTTGCAAATCGTAGTGTATCTGCCTTGAAGGACCTCTTCAGGATTCGTAGAGTAATCCAGACGTTTGCCAAAGCTAACTCAGAGATCGTAGTGTGCTTTCAGAAACGTAGAGTCGGCAAGATGAGCAAGCAAAGAGCATAGTGTGCAAAGATCATAGTGTGCAAATTCTTGAAAGGAATCGTAGTGTTCAGACCAAGCACAAATAATGACAAGACACCACGATATGGATCGTAGAGTCTCATCTCTTTTGTGTCAGAAGCATCGAGCTCTATCTTCTGTTTTGAGATAAATTTCAACAAATGAGGAATGAGCTTCAAACGTTAAAGAACTCACCAGTCCCAATGGTATAAAAGATATCCTTAGTATTCATCAAAAGGAACGTGTTCAAGAAGGTGTTAGTTGAGAAAGCAGTCTACCCTGTCAGTGAGCCAGAATGCAATTCAGAAGATGTGCAGAAATGTCTCCATCAAAGCTCAAAAATGTCAAACGCATTTAATGCTTTATCAGATGACTTCAACGGATAGATTTCAAAGATCACATATATAGAATACAGACATACGAGAGAGGCAAGTAAGTATTGAAAAAAATGCACAAGAACACTCAACGATAAACTCTACGGTCTGAGAAAAAGAAGAAGCTTGCTCAGCTACTCAGTTCTTTCGAACAAGTGCTTAACTGCAACTGAGTAGCCTCAATTACAACTCAACAACTATCAATCTACTGAAGTAAGAAGTTCCAAGTTAGAAAGACTTGAAGAGTTCTAAGTGAACTATGAAGAGTCAAGTCTGCTGGACTTGAAGAGTTCAAGAGTGAACTTAGAACTGCCTAGACTGCTGGTCTGGAAGGAATCTGTGAGATTCAAAAACTGTAAAAGACATCCTTAGTGGATTTCCTACTCTAGGAGTAGAAGAGTGGACTAGGAGCTTTGAGTGCTTCGAACTACTTAAAAACAATTGTGTCTATTTATAACTGCTATAACTGCCTTTCTATCTTTAACTTGCTATCTAAAAGGGATTTCAAAGAAACAATAATTCCTTTGTGCTATAAAGCATTATCAAAATAGTCTTTAAACAAAGAAAAGTTTTTAATATCTATTCAACCCCCCCATCTAGATAACTATTGTGCCTTTGGGAACTAACAATTGGTATCAGAGCAGGTTCTATAATACAGCCTACAAAGCTTGAGTAGATCCAATGGCACACTTACCAAGCGAATCAAAGACTAGAGGAGGCAGCAAGCCACCTATGTGCAACAAAGATAAATTTGCTAACTGGAAGGTTAGGATGCAAGCTTACATGGATTCAATAGATGAAGATCTATTTGAAACTATTCAAAATGTGCCCCTACTTTCCTACAAAGCTTGCACCAACTATAGAGGACCCAAACAGAATACAGATTAAGGTCAAAGGAGAATGGACAAAGAACGAGAAGAGAGCTGTCCAGCTCGAGAAAAAGGTCAAAAACATCTTATTTCAATCATTAGAAGATGATCTATTTAAAAACGTGGTCAACTGCAAGACAGCAAAGGAGGTTTGGGAAGCACTACTCATCATGCATGAAGGAATAGAAGAAGTCAGAGAAAACAAACAATCTCTCTTAACTCAACAATATGAGATGTTTGCTCATGTTCAAGGAGAGAACGTCACTGCTACATACGAGAGATTCAATATTCTGCTCAACTCTCTACGAGCCTATGGAAAGATCTATCCAAACAAAGATCTGATCATAAAGTTCATGAGAGCTTTACCTAGAAAGTGGGATGCCAAAACCATTGCCATTAGAGAATCAAAGAATCTACATGAAATGACTATTCAACAGTTATATAGCAACCTCCTCACGTATGAACTAGAGCTGACACAACGAGCAAACACGTTGTCTGAAGGAAGAAAGAAGGACAAAGGTGTTGCTCTCAAAGTAACCGAAAACACCTCCAAAATCAACACTGAAGTTGATTCTGACTACGATGAAGATGATGATGAGGACTTTGCAATGCTGGTTAAAAGACTAAGAAGATTCATGAGACAAGGTAGAACCATCAAGCCAAAGAAAGTTGGCAACTACAAAAGCCAGGAGCAAATGAATGACCTATGCTACAACTGCAAGAAACCTGGTCACTTCATTGCCAACTGCAACAAACCTCTCAGAGAAGAACTCAAGAAGAAATAACATGCAAATGAGGAATACAAAGGCAATAAAAGGCCAGTAAAGAAAGACAAAGGCCTTGTAGCTGGAGGATCTTGGAGTGACTCTGATAATGACTCAACTCCAGAATCTGGAGACGATGAAGATCCTCAAATGGCTAATCTCTACCTGATGGCCAAAAGTGCAAGGGATAAACAAGAACTCCAACATACATGAAGTAAGTATCGACGAGGTATTTGACTTCAACTCTCCTAATGTAGATATTGATGAACTTAGAACTGCATTACACGACATAACATCTTATCTGCATCAATAAATGAAGTGGTTTAGGGTTCTATCTAAAGACTATTCTCTTCTTTAAAAGGAGAAAGAAAAGGTTCAAGAGGAACTGGAAACAGTCCTTCTCAATACTGATTCTCTCTCCAAGTTTGAAGCTGAGAATAAGCTCTTGAGACAGAAAATGAGCTTAGTGCTCAGAGAGAGTCCAGTCTAACCTCTAAGATTGAGGATCTAGAAAAGACAGTCTCTATATGGAATAAATCCTCTTCATCCATGGACTCCTTAATCTCTAACTAGAGAAGTGTCTTTGATAAAACAAGGTTAGGCTTTGGGGAATCAACCTCAGAGTCATGTGTGGAAAAATCAAAGGAAACTAGCACTGGTAATATCTTTGATTTCAATAGAAGTATTATATTTGTGAAATCCTCACAGAAGGATATGCTTGTCAAACCCTGTCTAGCTGATTTAATTCATATTCCCAGGAGTAAAGGATCTCATGCTGGTCTAGGTTTCAGAAAAGAGAAGAGTAATCTAGCTACTACTTATCAACCTCGAAGGATCGTAGAGTCAAATAAAATCAACTCTACGAACCAACCAGGAAGATATAAGAGAAGTAAGATACACTCCTCACAAATAATGAAACAAGAGAACACATGGAAAAGGGAATATCAACCTAGCAGGATGATGATAAATAATCCACAAAAGTCTAAATGGAGGAAGAACTTTCACACACACACTAACATGCATCATATCAAATGTTTTGTGTGCTACAAAGATGGCCATAAGGCTGCAAATTGTCATTATAATTCCATGCATGTGAGACCCAAAATCAAGTAGATCTGGGTCCCAAAGGGTACTAACATAGTAGGACCCATGCAAGTATGGGTACCAAAATAAAGGTTTACTGTTACCTCAGGAAAGGAGCTCCACGAACACAACCTGGTATCTGGACAGTGGATGTTCAAGACACATGACTGGAAATAAAGCCCTTCTGTCTAACTACATAGAGAAGGAGGGTCCCTCGGTCCTTTTTGGAGACAACAACTCGGGCAAAACAAGAGGATATGGGTCAACTAGAAATGGTGCAGTATCATTCAGTAAAGTGGCCTAGATGGAAGAACTACGACACAATCTTTTAAGCATTAGACAACTCTGCAACAAGGGTCATCAAGTAACATTCCTCAATAATCAATGTCAAGTACGAGACCTGAAGACATCTGCAGTAAAGCTAACTGGAACAAGAGAAGGAAATGTCTACACAGTAAATCTTGGACAACTAAGCTCAGATGAGACAATATGCTTTTTGGCTAAAGCATCTGAAGAAATGAGCTGGCTATGGCATCGAAGATTATATCATCTCAACTTCAAAAGTATGTCCAAGTTAGCTTCAAAAGATCTAGTTGCAAGACTACCAAAGTTCAACTTCGTTAAAGAAAGGCCTTTACGATGCACATCGACTTGGGAAGCGCATGAAGAAGCACATTTAATAGCAAAACTGTCAATTCAATTGACAATCCTTTGTAGCTGCTACACATGGATCTTTTTGGGCCAATTCCAACAACAAGTCTTGGAAGAAAGAGATACTCTCTGGTCATAGTCGACGACTTCACCAGATTTACATGGGTGTTCTTTCTAACCTCAAAAGACGAGATAAGCTCCCAGCTGATCAAAATGTTCAAGCTTGTGATGAACGAGAAAGGAGAGAAAATCAAGGCTATAAGGAGTGATCATGGTAGAGAATTTGACTTCTCAGAAATGAACCAATTCTGCTCTGACAATGGCATCAGTCACAACTTCTCAGCTCCACAAACTCCTCAAAAAAATGGAGTTGCAGAGAGAAAGAACAGAACATTAATAGAGGCTGGAAGGACTCTACTAGCAACAACTCATCTGCCTGAGTACTTCTGGGCAGAAGCAGTCAACACTGCATGTTATACTCAGAACAGATCACTCATACACTCTACGATTAAGAAGACTCCTTGTGAACTGTGGAAAGGAAGAAAACCTAGTGTCAACTACTTTCATGTCTTCGGGTGTACATGCTACATTCTCAACAATGGAAAGCAATACTTGACAAAGTTTCAACCAAAATCAGATGAAGGAATCTTTCTTGGATATGCCATAAACAATAAGGCCTACATAGTGTTCAACAAGAAGACACTGAGTGTTGAAGTCTCGATTCACATCATATTTGATGAAACAGACTTAGACAAAACAATGCCTCAAGACACTGCGACTAATAGTTCAGATACTACGAACGAGGTCGTCGAGCTCAATACTACGATCGTAGTACCAGACAACGAAATCGTTGAGCAAGGGAATGAGATCGTAGAGAGGCCTATGCCAGCCAACGAGCCTCCACATCAAGAAGAAGAAATAGATCTTGAAGATCTAAGACAAGAAGGCATAAGAACTGACGTCCCAACAGGAAGCAGATGAGCTAAAGATCACACTCAAGATCTAATCATTGGAGATCCGAATGCAAGAGTCAAAACAAGAGTTGCTACTCAAAATGAATGCTTCTATCTAAGCTTCCTATCTCAAATAGAACCAAAGAAGATAAAGGATGCTATAGAAGACTCCAGCTGGATAGAGGCCATGTAAGAAGAACTTAATCAGTTCGAGAGAAGCAAAGTATGGAGATTGGTTCCAAGACCAAAGAACCATCCTGTAATTGGAACTAAGTGGGTCTTCAGAAACAAGATGGATGAAGATAGGGTGATAACTAGTAATAAGGCTAGACTAGTGGCCAAGGGCTACTCTCAAGAAGAAGACATTAACTATGATGAGACAATTTCACCTGTTGCAAGACTAGAAGCCATCAGAATATTCCTTGCCTTTGCTGCTCACATGAAGTTCAAAGTCTTCCAAATGGATGTCAAAAGTGCATTCTTGAATGGTGAACTTCAAGAAGAAGTCTATGTAGAGCAGCCTCCAGGTTTCATCAATCCATATCTTTCTAATTATGTTTTTAGATTAGACAAAGCCTTATATGGTCTTAAGCAAGCATCGAGAGCATGGTATGAAACACTCACTAACTTTCTTATTGAAAATGGATTCATTAGAGGTAGAGTAGATACCACACTATTTCTTAGAAAGCATAAAGATAAGGTTCTATTAGTTCAAATTTACGTTGATGATATTATCTTTGGTTCTACTGATGAAAAGTTATGCAAAAGATTCTCCAAGCTTATGCAGAGCAAGTTTGAAATGAGCATGATGGGTGAGCTAAACTTCTTCCTTGCACTGCAAGTAAAGCAAACTGATGAAGGGATCTTTACCAACCAAGCCAAGTACATTAAAGACTTACTTAAGAAGTATGGCATGGAGTCAGCCTCTCCCATGAAAACCCCAATTGCTCCTGCAACCAAGCTTGACAAAGATGAAAAAGGTAAAAGTATTGATATAACTCAATACAGAGGTATAATAGGCTCTCTTTTATATCTTACTGCCAGTAGACCAGATATAATATTTGCAACATGCATTTGTGCTAGATTTCAGGATTGTCCTAAAGAATCTCATTTAACTGCTGTAAAGAGGATTTTTAGGTACCTCAAAGGTACACCCCACCTGGGGCTTTGGTATCCCAAGGAATCCTCGTTTGAGCTAACAGGTTACAGAGATGTTGATTTTGTAGGCTATAAAATAAATAGAAAAAGTACCAGTGGCACTTGTCAACTACTAGGTAATAGACTTGTGTCCTTGTTTAGCAAGAAGCAAAACTCAGTATCTACCTCAACTGTAGAAGATGAATACATTGCTGCTGGTAGTTGCTGTGCTCAGATCCTATGGATGAAAAATCAGCTAGTAGATTATGGGTTTGAATTCAAATCCATACCTATTCACTGTGATAACACAAGTGCAATTGCTATAACTCATAATCCTGTCATGCATTCTAGGACTACGCATATAGAAATAAGGTATCACTTCATTAGGGATCATGTAGAAAATGGAACTATATCTTTACAATATATCCCTACTAAAAATCAACTTGTTGATGTTTTTACAAAACCTCTAGATGAATCCAGATTCAATAAATTGATAAGTAAGCTAGGCATGCTTAACTTGCAAACATGTAATATTGTGCTCTAGTTTGTGCTAACTATACAGATTTAAGGGCTATGTTCGAAATCAAAGACATGATCAAAGGAAGTCCACGATCATAGAGCCAAAACATCATAAAACTCAACGAACGCTGAACAGATTCAACGAACGCTGAACATAATCAACGATCGTAGTGTAGACTCAACGATAGCAGAGTTACATAAAAAAACCAAAGGAGCACCCTATGATGATCAAGCATAAATTAAAGCAATCTCTCTGATAAGTAACCTCAGGGACAAACCTGACCCTTGATACAATCAATGAGGTTGGCCCTTCCTGAGCTACCTTAATCTAAGAAGAATGCTAAGTCAAAAAGTTCATCACAAGGACTTGACCAGACTCTACGATTGCTAGTCAGACTCAATGCTTGCAGTTCAGACTCTATGTTTACAACTCAAACACGACGACTACTACATAGACTCAATGATGCTAGAACAGACTCAACGATTCTAAGGACCATCTTAACGATCGTAGTCCCACTGAAGAATACATTAGCTTAGAAGAAGTTAAGGGCAATTCAGTACAATCCTTCTCTATCAAAATTCGTAGAGCCAAGAAAAATTCGACACCTGTCCCACTAAGCAAAATAGAGAGAGGGAAGTTACAAGTACAAATTGAAATCGTCTTTTTGAAATCTGAAGTTCAAAAGATTTTCTCTCTCTTCCTCTCTCAAGCAGAAACCCTAAATCAGTAGCAAGCTCAGTCAGTCTCACTTCCTGCAAAGAAATCAATGATGACTTCCATTGTTATCTCGATTCTGGACTCTGTTTTGTGAGTTTAAATCAAATTTGAATCCCAATTTCACAAGACGTTGTCACTTCTGAAGAAGGTAGGTCTCGAAGAAGCCTTGAGTACAGACACATTGATCTACCCAAAGCTGGTAAAAGAGTTCTATAATAACGGGGTATTTGAAAACAACAAGATCATCTGCGAAAGTCGAACGTCCAAATCGGACTAAAAAAGTGAGGACATCGATCTAGCCCTAGGTCTCAAATCTGAAGGGTATCCGTCCTTAGATGGCATAGACTTCCATAAGGGTCTCAAGAAGATGCATCACAAGAAATCACCCTCTGTCAAAGGATACAAGAAGAAGGAGTTTCCACAGAGGTATGAGTTTCTAGCTTATATTATTGTAAAATGTATATGCTGTAAGAGCTCAGGTCATGACTCTGTGAATGAGGTATAACTCAAACTCATGACTGCCATATGTTATAAAATATAACTTAACTATGGGGCTCTATTACTTGAATGGATTGGGAAGTGGTTAATCAGCTCAAAGAAAACAAAGAGCTCACAGAAGATGCTCTACGAACGATTTATAAGCATTATCCTACAGGCTGCTCTTGGTGACTTAATTGAGGATGATGAAGGAGAAACCATCAATCCAAATCGTCGAATGACTCAGCAATTATTTAAAAACTAGAAAAGGAATCCAGCTAAAAATGTGAAGATGATGTCCGAATCCAGTGGTAGAACTGGTGAGCTAAAGGGATCAGAAGTGTCAGGAAATATGTTTGTTGTTAGAGAACTGAGGAAGAAGAAGAAGAAGCTAACAAGGAAGAACCCATTGCTTTAATCAAAAAAAGCAAAGGGAAAAGGAAGCTGAAAGCCAGAACTATAGAAGAACCTCAAGGATCCACTACCGATAAGCCTGTAGAGTCCTCAGACATTAAGACTCTAAGGTTTCTAAGAAGAAAGGAACAACAGGCTGAGGCAGAAGAAGATAAAGCAACAATATCTCAGCTGCTGAAGATAAATAAGATCAGCCACAAGACCAAAAGGCCATCAGTCTCTTCGATCGTAGAGTCTCTTCCGATCATAGAGACCAGACCAAACAAGAAAGCAGCTGCATCAAATATTATGGTTGATCTGAAGGATAAAACTGAAGAACGTTCTGAGGCTGTGGCACAGCCTAAAAAGCCAAGAAGGAAATTGGTCAAGAAATATATTCTTGTCAATGAGAAAGCACTAAAGAGGGAAGACAAAGAATTGACTGCTGAAAACGAATCAACAAATAAAAGCGAAATAGTCAAAGCTCCAACTGAGGGGGAGACACCTAAAGATCTGATGATAGAGGATACTCCTGCTGAGGGGGAGATGCCTGAAAATCTCATGCTAGAGGATGCTCCAAATTGAGGGGAGCCAATAATCGTCAAAAAGATGATCAAGCCAAGGGGGAGGATCATAACACCTCCATAACAGAAAAAGGGACTCCTGCAAGAGATGATGAAGAACCAATGCAAGAACATCATGAGGCCATTGACATAATGGAATCCTCTAGTGAAAACAGAGAAGAAGATGATGAGGTCGAGATCATAGCTGTAGGCATTGATGGGCACATAAGAGCCAACTATGAGAAACTGTTTGCATATCTTCCTATGATGCCTTTCCACCAAGCTCAAATTCTAAACTCTTGGGATCACATGTTCTGGAGTTTCAAAGAGTATCCAACCATCTCAGTGCTAGCTAATGGATTCCCAGGGAGATTCAATTTTGCCAAGAAGCTTCTCCCAAATAGTTCCTCCTCAAAGAACAAACTTGAGGTACTATCTATCCCAACTCTTTTTAGAGTTAATCACTTGCCATCATCCTCATTTAATCAATTTTATGAATTCTCACGATGTTTGGAAGTGATTCTTCATCCATTGAATCAATTTCCAGTTACAGAATCCCAAAATTCTATAACTGCGGAACCATATAAGATCAACTCTCTAATGCTCTCACATCCCATCTCTACAATCACTGACTCTAGCCCCATGGTAGAGTATCCACCATAAATTATACAGTCACCAAACTTCAACATCCAAACCCAGGCCCTTCCATCCGATATTCCCTCTTCATCTAGAAATGAATGCTTTAATCTTGATCTTGCCCTCTACTCATTGTAAGACAAATTCAAAAGCAAATCGCCTCCCTTTTCAAAATTTTCCCCACTAATGAAATTCTATCAAACCTGCCTACCAAAGCTGATTTATCAGAAATATCTAAGAAAGTAATCAAGGAACTTGATGAAAGTCTTGAGGATCACACTGCACTTAGTCAGCTGAGGCTAGCATCAATGATTAATGCTTCAAATAATTTCCCAAGCTCTCTAAGCTCTGAGCTCTCTAAAATGCTCAAAGAGGTCATCAAAGAAATGCTTCAAATCATAAAAGACATGGATGATATTCACTTTCAGACAGCCAAGAACCACAAAGAAGCTATCATAGTCCTACAGGCCAACCAAGAGATTCAAAATCAATGTATGATTGAAAGCTTCCTCAATCTACAAACTGCTATCAAAGAATTTCAACAATTCTATGTCAGCAATGGCCAGTAAATAGATAACATTCTATCCATCCTTCAACAAAGGGAAGCTAGGTCTGAAGCTCTGATCGAAGAAAATAAAGAGGACATTGCTCAGACCAAGAGTCAGCTCAACGAGCTTATTGAAGGACTGAATCGTCTTTCAGACGACATTCAAACCATTGGAACATGTTCAAGAAGATAAGGAAAGGACCATTGTTGAATAACTCACCAGTCCCAACGGTACAAAAGATATCCTTAGTATTCATCAAAAGGAACGTGTTCAAGAAGATAAGAAAAGGACCATTGAGTAGAGAAAAATATCTTTTCAGGTGTTAGGTGAGAAAGCAGTCTGCCATGTCAGTGAGCCAGAATGCAATTCAGGAGATGTGCAGAAATGTCTCCATCAAAGCTCAGAAATGTCAAACTCATTTAATGCTTCATTAGATGACTTCAACGAATAGATTTCAAAGATCACATATATACAGAATACAGACATATGAGAGAGGCAAGCAAGTATTGAAAAAAACGCACAAGAACACTCAACGATAAACTCTACGATCTGAGAAAAAGAAGAAGCTTGCTCATCCACTCAGTTCTTTCAAACAAGTGCTTAACTGCAACTGAGTAGCCTCAATCACAACTCAACAACTATCAATCTACTGAAGTAAGAAGTTCTAAGTTAGAAAGACTTGAAGATTTCTAAGTGAACTTTGAAGAGCCAAGTCTATTGGACTTGAAGAGTTCAAGAGTGAACTTAGAAGTGCCTAGACTGCTGGTCTATAAGGAATCTGTGAGATTCAGAAACTTTAAAAGACATCCTTAGTGGATTTACTACTCAAGGAGTAGAAGAGTGGACTAGGAGCTTTGAGTGCTCTAAACCACTTAAAAACAACTATGTCTATTTATAATTGTTATAACTGCTATAACTTCTATAACTGCTATATCTGCCTTTCTCTCTTTAACTTGCTATCTAAAAGGGATTTCAAAGAAACAATAATTCTGTTCTGCTACAAAGCTTTATCAAAACAGTCTTTAAATAAAGAAAAGTTTTTAATATCTATTAAACCCCCCCTTCTAGATAACTATTGTGCCTTTAGAAACTAACAAGTTCTACTCGTATGTTTGACATCATCATGTGGGCCCCTGGAGTCTTTAACTCTATCTCCATCCTTTGCAAGTCATTCAAAACGGGCCTTTACATTGACAATAACGCACTCGTACCTGCATATGATCTTTTACTCAATGCGTCAGCTACCACGTTCACTTTTCCAGGGTGGTATTGAATGGTATGATCATAATCTTTCAATAGTTCGAGACAACGTCATTGCCGCATGTTGAGTTCCTTTTGAGTGAAGAAATATTTGAGGCTTTTATGATCTGTATAGATCTGCACCTTCTGTCCATACAGGTAATGCCTCCAGATCTTTAGTGCAAAAATAACTGCTGCCAACTCTAGATCCTGAGTAAGATAATTCCTCTCATATTCTTTGAGTTGTCGAGAGGCATAGGCTTTGACTTTCCCATGTTGTGTGAGAACACATCCTAACCCTTTGGCTAAAGCATCACTGTAGATGACAAATTCCTCTGAGCCAGATGGTATTGTCAGAACAGGTGTTGGAATGAGTCTCCTCTTGAGTTCTTGAAAACTCTTCTCACATTCCTCGCTCCAACCGAATTTTGTATCTTTCCGAGTTAGCTGAGTTAATGGAGTAGCGATTCGAGAAAACCCTTCTACAAATCTCCGATAATAACCAGTTAAACCGAGAAAGCTACGTACTTTGGTCACTGATTTAGGTTGCTCCCAGCATTGAATGGCTTCAATCTTTGTCGGGTTAACAGATATTCCATGACTTGATACTACGTGCCCAAGGAATGCTACTTCCACAAGCCAGAACTCACATTTCTTCAACTTGGCATAAAGCTTGTTTTCACGAAGCTTTTGGAGTATCAGCCTCAAGTATTGCTCATGATCTTAACGACTTTTGGAGTATATAATAATATCATCAATAAATACAACCACAAAATGATCCAAATATTCATTGAATACTCGGTTCATCATATCCATGAAGGCAATAGGAGCATTAGTCAGTCCAAAAGACATGACTAGGAATTTATAATGCCCATACCGAGTTCTAAAAACCGTCTTTGGAATGTCATCGGTTTTAATCTTCAATTGGTGATATCCGAAACGAAGATTAATCTTTGAAAAGAATTTGGCGCCTTGCAACTGATCAAATAGTTCATCAATACGAGGTAACGGGTACATATTTTTTATGGTGACATAGCTTTATGGCTTGAGATGATAGTGATTGATTTTAATGGTTTGGTTGCTTGAATTCGCATAATAGGTTTGTTAGGAATATGAAAGCTAACAACCTTACAAAAATAATTAATTTTTGTATGATGAGTAGTTAACCAATTAATCCCTAGAATTACGTCAAATGCAAGTATTTTCAATGAAATAAGATCGACAGGAAATGTGAGCGTACCGATTTGAACCAAACAAGACTTATAAATAGTGGATGTAATGAAGGTTTCTCCCAACGGAGTTTTAATAGATATGTCAAAGTTTAATTTCTCCGGAGTCAAATTTAAACATTGAGCGCAAGTAGGAGAAATAAAAGAATGGGTAGAACCGATATCACATAGGGTATAGACTTCGCTAGAGTTTATGATAAGCTTACCCGTGATAACCTCGTTCGGGTTCCTTGCTTTTTAGGAGGTTACGACAAACGCTCTCCCTTGAATTACTGGTTTTGACTTTTCTGGAACGGCCTTTGGTGCCTCCATCCCAACTAGACTTGGCTTCCCTGAATGACAAAATAAAGCTAGGTGACCTTCTCTTTAATAATTGTAACACGTTTTGGACTACTGCGCACAGGTTGGACTAATATGTCCCTCCCCTCCGCATTTGAAGCATATGATAGGTGATGTTCTCCTTCCTTAACAATGGGTGCTAATGCTGACGTCTTTCCATCATTGTTGAATCTCCTATTCTTGAAATGTCCATTCTTATAATCTTGGCCATGATTACCACCGAGCTGGTTACCATTTTTGGCATGTTGATTCCCACCACGTTTATTTTCACCGCTTCGATGACTGATACCACTGGTATTATCATTTTGTCGGCTGCTCTCTCTTGGTTGAGTTGACTCATTATCGCGCTCTAATAACTGAGCCCTATTAACAACATCTGAATATAAGCAAAGTTTGTGAAAAATGAGGTATTGACGTATCTCGGGTTTCAAACTTCTTAGAAATATTCGCGTCATTCTCTCCTCATTATCAACTAAGTGGGATGCAAACCGAGATAACTCGGCAAACTTGGCTTCGTACTACGACATGGTCATGTTGTTTTTCTCCAGTTTAATGAACTCTACCTCTTTCATGTGACGAATACTTTGGGAAAGTACTTGTCATTGAACAGTTCTTGGAACTTCTCCCAAGACATCTTCATCGGCGGAGTTGAATACGCTTTCTGATTCCCACCAAGTAATCGCCTCTCCTTTCATAACATGAAGGTGGCAAAGGGAACCTTTTGCTCCTCGGAGCATGTAACGACCATGAATTTTAAACTCCTTATTAATTAAATATGTGATTTAATTTTAATGAGTTAGTTTTGTGAGCCTATTTAAACCTTAAGTTGTTATGTGAATTTACAAAATGATTAAAGGGAGTCACTAATAGTTTATTTAAATTATTGGACTAGCCCTAAGGTTTTAGTATCAAGAAATTTATAGGGTTCTTAATGATTAAATATTCAATTTATTTGAATATAGTGGCAAGAGTTGAACATATTGATTAATTTAAATTATGAGTAATTAATTGATAATGTGTTAATTAATAATTATTATGAATAAATAATAATTAATGTGTAAAAGATTAATAATTTATAAAATGATTATATGTTTACTTGATTAATTTGTGCAATATAGTAAACCTTTATTATATGGTAGTTAACTATATATTTTATATAGTACAAGGTGGCACAATAATATGTCTATATATAGACTATATAGTAATGAATTATTTGCATTCATGTGAGTTGTATAATAATATTGTTATATGATATAAAGTGTGTGGGTAAACATTCATGTATATCCTATTGACATATAATAATATCAATTGTTAAATTAATAATGATTTCATTAAGTTATTATGATAATAACAATCATGGTAATTGAAAATGTACATGAATTATATATATGTGCACTACTTGATACCTTGTAATTAGGAAATATATTGTATGCCTCTAAATCATTATAACCTATGTTATATGAAATGAATTGTGTAGACATAATTTGTAACCAAAGTATATATTATGTGTATAGTATAAACCAAATGTTATTTTGGTATTACATTGTTGTATTTCATTTTGCAAATGCTGGGATTTCATTGTCCCATAATTAGAGTCCAACTTTCTTCCCACGTGAAATGATAGCAAGCCTAGCCTAGCTTCATCTCAAATTCATCAAACATAGAGCAATTAGTGGATGGGCAGTGGGATTCATGAGTGGAATCACCAACTCTCTCTTAACCCTTGTGCATTCTTGAAAGCCAATGGTTTGATTTGAGAGGTAATGCCATTATCTAGATAATCAATCTTCTATAAATAAGATATTCACCTTCCTTGTTGCAAATTGCTGAGAATTAGTTATATAGAGTGAGTATAGAGCAGCTGAATTGAGTCACAATGGTATAACTTCCATTCCCATTCTTAATTTTCGATAAATTATTTAATGGGTTGATTCTTTGAATTAAGCATGTATTGGTTGTTAGTTGGTTTGGGTTATGTTTCTTAGTGTTATACATACTTATAAATGTGTGGGTGATGTTATAAACAATTGTTATAAGGATTTTGCATGATGGGTTGCTGAACTGCCGAACAGAGCAAGCTACTGTCTCTGATGCAGGCATGGTGCAGTTGCGCCTTAACCCAAAGTCAATTTTGTTTCTGGCATGGCGTAGCTACGCCCTAATTATTAGGTTTGTAATATTCATGAACGCAATCAAATTGCATAAAAAGTGCGAAAACGTGTAAAAATCAGAGTTTAAAAATTTTACAAACCATATACCTGGATCACCCTTTATGCACAATTATTAATTAAACGAAAAAGATGAATAAGAAACATACCCTTGAAGATTCGAGCTTCCTCAGGTACAAGTTCACCTCCAATCATTTTCGCGTTCAATTTGAATCCACCGGGTTTGGTTCCTTCCTTTGATCAACGTTAGCCACCCTAGTGTTTGGCCTCTAAAGGTGATCCACCAAGGAAAAAGAAGGATTCAAGAAGATGGGTGGTTGGCTAAACCCTAGTTTTTCTATCTCTATAGAAAAAGCGTACTCTCCCAACTATTTGAATTATAACGTAGTATTGATATCTGATATAAGACTCCTCTTATAAAGATATCAAGTAACCCTATTAAAATAAGGTATTATTTAATTAAACCCTTTTAATTAAAGGGGCTCCCTAATCTTATTAGGGATAATTAATTAAACTCCTTTAACTAATTTTCCTTCCTAATCCAATT
Organism: Panax quinquefolius; assembly: GCA_020205615.1. Lineage (NCBI taxonomy): Eukaryota > Viridiplantae > Streptophyta > Magnoliopsida > Apiales > Araliaceae > Panax > Panax quinquefolius. The sequence goes on along the minus strand of JAINUW010000142.1, from coordinate 69,000 downwards.
AGGAATAAATGAGAGTACTTATATTAAATTAATTCCTAAACTCTTTTAGAAATTAAAATAATAATAATAATTGTAATAATATTAATAAGACTCCTCTTATTAATTTATATTTAATATTTCTAAAATATTAAATAATAAATATTAAGCTATTTAATTTATTCTATCGCCATAGATTAAATTAAATATACATAACATATTATTACAATTATGCCATTAACTTCTTAAATAATTATTCTTCCTTTTATGGTGTGACCCTTTTAGGTTCTCCATATTAAACCGGTTGTGAATAAATCAATTAGAACAATTCTAATCTTATTTAAATAAATAAATTAAACAATTAATTTATTTAAATAAATAATATTTATTATACAATAGGGATAAGCCTCCCTAGCGATCAACGACTTTCCAGATAATATAGATTTCAACATTAATCATAAAAGAACCTTTGAGTAAATAGTTACTGCAGTACATTCAATCCTTCCACCATACAATGTCCCAATTAAATATAAGACATGGAATTCCTGTCAAGTCTTATTTTATTTAATTATATGTATTTCGACTCTTAAATGCACAACTCCAAATAATGCAAATTAGAAACTCCTTTCTAATTTCATTCTCGCCTTAACCAAGGACTCTTTTGGGTTGTCATTTATCGAATCACATAGGACATTTCTCTTCTTTTAATAGAAGTGGTAGATTCTTTATTGATCATACATTATCTCCATGTACAACTTATTATACCCAAGCATACCCTTTGATATACCCTAAGGGTCTTAAGGAATAAGTCAAAGTATAACTCATCATACACAAGATACTATGATGATCTCAAGTCCAAGGATCACTTGTACTACTATCACTACAGGAATTCCTATTGACAAGCAAGTAAAACTCCATTAGGTATTCCTTAGCGAGCCACGTTCAGTGAACTTATTCTCTAATAAGCACCTACATACTTGTTTTAGTGTCTCCACACAAATGATCATGAGATCAATCATCCTCATCCAATGAGCAAGCAACGTATGTACCAATCTATCCGGATTCACTAATCCCCAATTTAGTAATCCAATGATTGGGAACTATTTTAGTTTTAAGCTTTCTAAGAATTTAGATCTCATTAGAATGATCATCATCATTATTCTAAAAGCATTGCTTAAAACTATGGGTTTATCACATATTATAAAACAGCATCATGTAGATAATTAAAAGCCTTTAATAAATTAATACTTTTTATTAATAAATGAATAAGAATGTTACAAAGTATATGCTTTATCATCAAACATGATTGGCTTGTGTGCATACTACTTTCACTAATTGTACTAGGGTCTTTATGTGATTCATGGACACACACTGACTACGATGTTTTCTATTAAGTTTCTGTTGTGCTAACTTGTTAGTATATGGTTAGAGCAAGCATGTAAACTATTTTAGCACACACACATAAGCATGTGCATGTAGTATGAACAGGTATAACCATGTTAGTACCTACAATGGACACAACACTTGTGGTCTTGAAATGAGATTTGTGAGTTCAAAAGTGAACTTTGCACGAACACATCATGTGAACATTCTAACTTTATGAGTAAGATAATATGGTTTATATTGACATGAAATGCAAGACTAAAGTGATTGAACATACTAGCATACATGATTGAAAGATTAGACTATTTCAAAGATAAGAAACTTAAGACTTTTCAAAGTGAACTTGACCAAGACTTTTATCTTGTAAGTTCTAACCATTTGAGCATGCATATGTGACTTTAATATACGTTATAAATGCATAAGAGTTATATGCTAATATGCCTTGTATATACTAAGTTGACTTAGTGTTAAATTCAAAGAAAATTAGAATGAGGAAGCTAATGTCATCAAGAATTGAGTAAAGTACGTTTGGACCATGCAAGCATGTATATTAGGACTCTTTATGCCTATAGATATATTGGCATGAACATCGTTTGGTTAATGTATGGTTTTCACTTATTCACACATAGTCATAAAGGGGAAATTTCTAAAATATAAACTATGTGAGTAAAGTATACATGTGATGTTTATATGCAAGCATGACTACTGAGTATGGTATAGCCAAGTTACAAAGCATGATGATTACATGAACTTTTTATGTTTTAATGACATATAAATTGTAAGTAAACTTGTGATAATGAAGTCAAGTATGGTCATGTGTTATATGTGAAAATCTAGCATGTATGTATGTTAAAATACATGTATAATTAGTGTGTTAGTGTTAGACTGAAGTCAGGAGAGTAGAAGCTCAACCTTGAGTGCGGCGAGGGACAACAGTGTATGACAACGCCATCCCTAAGCTTCTGAGACCCGGTAGCACTCTGCCATCCTGCAGTCTTGCCAAGATTCTATTTTTGGTTCTGAAATTTAAGGCATGCTTACATAATCTCTTTATTTTGTAATATGTGACCAATGTGCCATGTAATGTCTTGAGAAGCATGCTATGTGAATGACGTGATCCTTTTAAGTGTAGACTCGCGTTAGATTACACATACTAATTGAAATGATCGACTTGATAATGTTAGGTCGTTTCAACGCGAGTTAGTTAAAGCTAGTATTATATTGTAGCTGAACAAACATGCAAGTTCCCTAAACTTACTCCAATTATTATTGAGCAAGTTTCATAACTTACACAAACCTTGGATTTTATGCAAGTCTTGAATTTCATACGATTCGTATGTTGAATGCAAGTTTCCTGAATTCTTACTCTTTTACTTGAGCAAGTATCCGAACACTATTTTATTGTGTTGCAAGTTTCCTAGCTTACACAACTTTGTTTGTTGTGAAAGTTTTTTATCCTTCTCATATTGTATTGAGTAGGTTATTATTGAATTGAAAGTTATTCATTAAGCTTGAATCTTATTTCTAAGCATGTTATTAAGTGGTTTAATTACTTTACAATTATTCCACATTGATATTATTGATATTCTCACTTAGTGCACTTGAGTTCGTACAGTCTTGGACTAATACATCATTTAAAGTTCAATAATTCTTGAACTTTATTAGATGAAATCCAACCTTTGTTAAAATTTGAACAAGCGTATGAAGTTTTAAAAGCTATCCAAACCAATTGATGGTAAGGATTCTTAGACTAAAAGAACACCCCTTTCTATGATAGGGGATTGCAGGTATCTAATAAAGATACTGATGAATGATTTAAATGTTATGCATATACATGGAAATGCGTGAAATTTGATCCCTCAAGTATTTATTCTGTAGCCAGTAACCAAAGGGTCAATTAGCTATTATTCCATTGGAGTGTTATAGTTCAAAGTCTATTTGACTAGCAGTTATTCTAAAAGTAATCATTATCTTTGCTTGCGATATTCATATTATTGAATCCTTCAGATATTCATATTGTTGAATCCATTGCCAGATATTTTTCCATTCATCATTATATATCCTTATTGTTGTATTTAAATTTGTTGGGCAAACTTGTTGCTCATCCTTGTTATATCATGAATTATATTGCAGCTAAGCCCGAAACCTCAAGGAAGGACAAGGGTAAAGGAAAGATGTAGACTAGTGGCAAGGAGCAGATTTTACCTTGCGCTTAGTTTAAATTATTATTATATAATATGAACCCTAACGATTATTTTAGGGTATGTTTCTAAGATGATATTAAGGTTATCGTATCTTGGGACTAGTAACACCTTTTGAATGAATGACGTACGATTGTTATATTCCGCATTTTAGTTATCGTATGTTGTTTAGAGGTGGATGTTTATAGTTTATCGTGACGACCAAACCGGGGTCAGAGGACCCGGATTTGGGGGCGTCACAAGTTGGTATCAGAGCTGTAGGTTATAAACGTTAGGAATGTGAAACCTAGGTTATAACCTTAGTAGAAAAACTCAAGTAGAGTATGTAAGGATGGGTTGAGGAAATTCATTAAGTTTTATTATGATACTGAAGTTGTTTATTTAAATCAAGAATGATTAATAGACGTCTTAAACTTCTTAATGCTAACATGGATAACATATCACATAAAGCCTTCTAATTTTCTTCCTTTCCTCAGATCATGCCGCCTAGGAGAATTCAGCGGAATCAGAGGGAGGGAGGATACATTAACAATGTTGCAGGGACAAATGTCGATCCAATGCAGAACTTCGTTAACCTGTTAATGGAGGCAATGCAAAACAGACCCCAACCAGCAGCAGGGTAGCCAGGACAACACTTGGCTAGCTTTAAGGACTTTAAATTGGCAGGACAACCGTAGTTTCGAGGACTGAACCGGGGTCAGAGGAACCGGATTTGGGGTGTCATAGAGCATCCCAAGACATCAAATATCTTGTTGATATGCTTTATCCACGTCTCCACCTTAAGTGGTTTTGGCTCTCTAAAAAACTCCGGCGGTCCCAGCTCCTTGAACTATTTAGCGGTGATCGTCCAAGAGTTGCCAGTGTTTCCACCTGCATTTTGAACAGGAGCCGCTCTCGCCTGATGTTGCATGAATTGCATAAAGCCTCTGAACACCCCATCGTTCATCATTTGATCGTTGTTGTTTACCTGAGGATTATTGTCCTCCTATTGCACAATATCCTGGGTATTGATCTGTGGTGACTCAACGGTCTCCTGTGCTCCATTGCTATTCTCAACATTCTCGGATGTTATTTTCAAATACTGCCACAAAATAAGGGTTAATTTACATACCACATATTATCCATATACTCTGACCGACCAATTAAATATCAATTAAACTTTGGTAGGTCATACTAGCGAAGGAATTTCCCGTCTCTCCCCTCCTAGTTCTTGTCTCACATCTCAGCCAGGGATCATATCCCTAAGCTTTGATACCAACTGTGATACCCCCAAAATAGGTATACATCACCCATCTTGAGTCGCCAAATACATGGTAAAAAATTCAAATACAACTTAATAATACAACTGTTGTGTAAAATACGACAAAACATAAACTAAGAGTTCTAAAATGAATATTGTCTTTTAGACAGTATTCAAACTCAAATGGAGTCCTCAATACATTTATTATCACGTTGTTTCACAGAATAGTGAGGACTACTAATACTATCACCTGGACCGTCACTCTATTCCCTGACTAATCCCAGCTATATTCTCATTTCCTGAAGAGAACAATGAACTCAAAGGGTGAGCTCAACTAGCCCAGTAAGAAATATCATGACTAAGATAATGCAGAATAAATTATCGTTAGCCTTCAACAATGTTAAACTGATAAAATATAATAAACGTCAATTTTAACTGCAGCGGAACAAGCAATCCATTAGAAGAGTCAAGTAGAGCACGATATCTACTATCTTCTATGATTTAAAAGGTTTTTCAACACTTTTATCACTGAGACTCAGCTTAATAAATAATCCACATCATCGAATCAACCCTGCACTACGGCCAAGGATATTATTTGGTATCACGATCACAAATTATCCATGCACTACGGGCCAATGATATTCGTGTATTCATCAATGGTCATAATCATGCCAACAACTTTCCATCAATGCACTATAGGTCAATGAGGACTTTTACCACATCTTTTGTAACATTACGGTCATGATTATACCGAATAATCCCTGGTCATAATCATACCAAGTCCATCTATGCACTACAAGCCACATATGACTTTCAACATAATATAAACATGAGGATGATGACAATGATATAAGAATTCAATAAAACAAGTTCATGTATAAATTTTAAAGATTTATAATTTAATTTATCCATAAATCAATAATGTCTAAATTGTCAACATGATACTGCTTTGTGGAGTAAAATTCAAGAATAATATTGTACCAAAAATAATTTGGACCGAAATTGAATATAACTTTTATCATGAATAGCACCCCGGGTGAATAGTACTCAAGTGAATAGTATCCCATAAATAGTACTACGTGAATAGTAACCCATGAATCGTACTCCGGCATGAAAAGGTTAAAATTTAACAAGAATGCTCAGAATAATATTTTCATGAAAAGATACTAGATGAAACGCAAAATTTAAGGATATTCTACTAATTTCATGGAGTATAGAATCGAAAACTTTAACCAAATGAGTATAAAATTTGAAATCTGAAATGAAATAATATTACTTACATACTAAAGAGTATGAAAGAAAATACTATTTCAAGCGAATATTGAACAAAAATAACATCCCTTACCGTAAGAAGAAGACTATTCTGACTAGTAGGGCGGGGATATTCTTGAAGAAAACTTTCACTATTTTCTACGCTCAAAGCTTTCTAAAACTCGAAAGAAATACGCTCAATATTATAGAAGAAGAGTTCTCTGATTCTGGTATGATTTTAAATTCTAACTAAGCATCCTATTTATATGAGAATGGAAAGGATACTATTTGAATTTAGAAAATCACCTGTGCACATTAATTAGTTCACGGGCTTCGGCCGAAGGAAAATTTTTTGAATTTTGATTTTTACTATGCATTACTATGCAATAAAATATTCTAATAAAATGAAAACTTTTAAATAAAATATAATATTGTATATATATATATATATAACATTAGTCACGGGTTATAAACCCCGTGAACCCTCCCTGCCAACCTTTTCAAAACTATTACATATATATAAAACATATAGAACTCCTTCCTTGATATCCTTATTCCCCCCTTTCCCCAAAGTCATACACATTATATATATATATATATATATATATATATATATATATATATATATATATATATATATATATATATATGATTCCACCTGACACTACAATCTCACCTCCCCACAATTCATTTTTCTTCTAGTGGGCCCCACATGTGGCCCCCACTTTTATTAATTTTCTACCGGTTATCTTAAAAAATGGGTAATTGGGGGGGTCCATAAATACAACAAATACAACAATTACTTCATAAAAATCTCCTCAATATTTTTAACAACATTTATCATCATTATTATAATTCGCAATATTTAACAACCAGGTCGTTCCCAGGAAAGAGGGGGCTTTCCAATAAGGATTTCTTCCTATTGGTGCACAATTAGGTGACCAAACCTCTCCTCGATAGAACTTCTAGACATTGTCAATATTGCAAATAATAATATGAATAACTTTATCGTCTCAATTATTGATTTAATAATATATAAAATATCAACAATAATTGAATCAAATAACGTGAGATACTATGCAACAGTTACTGTAACAATAATTGAACAAAACTGTGTGACTTCTCATGTAAGCATCAATAATCAATACCCGTGTGCTACTATGCAACCACACGTATTACTATACTTTTAACACCGGGTATTTCAACAGTTAACGGTAAAATTTCTGCCGTTATTTTCATAAAAAGATATTTCTGTCGTTTTCTTATTCCGACAATAATTATGTTGTGGGGTCCACTAATGATTGTGCCGTCGTACGAATATTCCCCGACCAATCGAATATTATATAACAACTTGCTTACCTTGCAAAATTTATAAATATTACTCACAACTTTAATAAAATAACAAATCAACACAATAATTATTCAAAATGATATATAAAGAAAAATTCATCTTTATTCATAAAAGTCGGGGTCTTATAATTTCCACGAATATAATCAACGAAAGTTATTCTCTCATCCTCTACCGTAATGTTTAAAGGTACTTATAATCCCTTTCAGATAGACTCTTAGATGAGTCTTTCCACATGTATTTGTTAGGTTTGTAATATTCATGAACGCAATCAAATTGTAAAATAATGCGGAAGCGTGTAAAAATCAGAGTTTAAAAATTATTTACAAACCATAAACCCGGATCACCCTTTATGCATAATTATTAATTAAACGAAAAGATAAAGAATAAATCATACCCTTGAAGATCGAGCTTCCTCAGGTACAAGTTCACCTCCAAATCCTTTCGCGTTCAATCTTGAATCCACCGGGTTTGGTTCCTTCCTTTGATCAACGTTAGCCACCCAAATGTTTGGCCTCTAGAGGTGATCCACCAAGGAAGAAGAAAATTCAAGAAGAAGGTGTATTGGCTCAAACCCTAGTTTTTTCTATCTCTATAGAAAAAGGGCGTACTCTCCAACAAATTGGAATTATGTCGTATGTTGAAAAGTCAACAACCCCTATCACCCATAATAAGACTCCTCTTATTTATAGATGTGGGCAACCCACCTTAACAATTAAGGAACTGGGATTTATTTAATTAATTAAATTCTTTTAATTAATTAAGCTCCCTAATCTTATTAGAGATAATTAATTAAACTCCTTTAACTAATTTTCCTTCCTAATCCAATCAGGAATAAATGAGAGTACTTATATTAAATTAATTCCTAAACTCTTTTAGAAATTAAAATAATAATAATTGTAATAATATTAATAAGACTCCTCTTATTAATTTATATTTAATATTTCTAAAATATTAAATAATAAATATTAAGCTATTTAATTTATTCTATCACCATAGATTAAATTAAATATACTTAACTATATTATTACGATTATGCCATTAACTTCTTAAATAAATATTCTTCCTTTTATGGTGTGACCCTTTAGGTTCTCCATATTAAACCGGTTGTGAATAAATCAATTAGAACAATTCTAATCTTATTTAAATAAATAAATTAAACAATTAATTAATTTAAATAAATAATATTTATTCTACAATAGGGATAAGCCTCCCAAATGATCAACGACTTTCCGGATAATATAGATTTCAACATTAATCATAAAAGAACCTTTGAGTAAATAGTTACTGTATAATTCAATCCTTCCACCATACAATGTCCCAATTAAATATAAGGCATGGAATTATTTGTCAAGTCTTATTTTATTTAATTATATGTATTTCGATCCTTAAATGCACAACTCAAATAATGCAAATTAGAAACTCCTTTCTAATTTCATTATGCCTTAACCAAGACTCTTTGGGTTGTCATTTATCGAATCACATAGGACATTTCTTCTTTATTAGAAGTGGTAGATTCTTTATTGATCATACATTATCTCCATATACAACTTATTATACCCAAGCAAACCCTTTGATATACCCTAAGGGTCTTAAGGAATAAGTCAAAGTATAACTCATCATACACAAGATACTATGATGATCTCAAGTCCAAGGATTACTTGTACTACTATCACTACAGGAATTCCTATTGACAGGCAAATAAAACTCCATTAGGTATTCCTTAGCGAGCCACGTTCAGTGAACTTATTCTCTAATAAGCACCTACATACTTGTTTTAGTGTCTCCACACAAATGATCATGAGATCAATCATCCTCATCCAATGAGCAAGCAACGTCTGTACCAATCTATCCAGATTCACTAATCCCCAATTTAGTAATCCAATGATTGGGAACTATTTTAGTTTTAAGCTTTCTAAGAATTTAGATCTCATTAGAATGATCATCATCATTATTCTAAAAGCATTGCTTAAAACTATGGGTTTATCACATATTATAAAATAGCATCATGTAGATAATTAAAAGCCTTTAATAAATTAATACTTTTTATTAATAAATGAATAAGATTGTTACAAAGTATATGCTTTATCATCAAACATGATTGGCTTGTGTGCATACTACTTTCAGTCTTACACACTTCGATCTTACGCTTAGGATCCCTTTGTCCCACTCCAGTATTCTCAGAGTTAAAATTCTTTCTTTTTGGCATACTGCCACTGGCATTCTCTGTCTTGGTTCCTCCCTCTCCCTTGCTCTTATTCTTCCTCTCTTTGTGGTATTGAGTCAACGCCTCACTACCACCCTCTGCTATAATCACCTTCTCCAGAATGGTCCCATAGGAAACAATCTGAAACACAGAAATCCTACTATAGAGCCAGGGTTTCAGGCCCTACTCAAACCTATGAGCCTTCCTCTCCTCAGTGTCCACCTGATGTGGAGCTAACCTTGCCAATTCATTGAATTTGGTTGTGTACTGGGGAACTGTCATGTCCCCTTGTTTAAGTTCTAAGAACTTAATCTCCATCCTCCCTCGCATGTTTATAGGGAAATAATTCTCAAAGAAAACCTTCTTGAATTCTTCCCCTGTTACTGCATATGTTCTAGCCCCACCCTGGTGAGCTTCCCACCAAAAGTTGGCTTCCCCTTTCGTTATGTAAGTCGCAAAAGAAATCTTTTGGGTTCATCATTCCTTTGAACTCTGGCGGACCTACACTTTTAAACTTTTTAAAGGTAGTCGTTCTGGCTACCCTAGGTTCCGCGGGTGCTCTACCCCTGGTTTAGTTAAATGCAGCTGTTAATAGATTAATGAAATCTTGCATAGGGTTGTTTCCCCCCCCCCCCCTTGGTTATTATTATGTGATTTTGCTTCCTGATTACGTTGTCTTTTCCGTGGCGGCATTTTCTGATTAAATAAAAAAAAATCATTATTATCTATTTACTTGCTTGGTTATCCTTCCATACTAATAACTCATACCACATCAAAGCACATTAAATAAAAACTTCATTATATTAATATGCTTCTTCATAGTTTGAAACTATTTACAATTTGCTTTACATAGCCAAAAGCTATTACATTTCTATCCCGCAATTAAAATTCACAAAAGTTGGGATTTACAAAAAGACTACCCGTTTATACAAATGAGGGTTTTACGTCACTACAAACATATTTATAACTCTAGATTTCTAATAATGCATAACAGCGTCCTCGTGTTTCTCATTCGCAATCTTTGCTACAGTATCCTGACTAATCATATGACGGGTTTGTCCTGACTCAATGGAATAACAAGCAACTTTCAGGTTGAAATCCTTATGAGCACTCTCATGGATGTAAGACATCCGTGCTATCTTCTGGTCCTTCTCCTCCAGTTCCCTACGAAGTTCATCGGCCTCTTCCTTATAGTCCATAGCCTGCTCTATCATAAGCACTTGTTTATCGTGCTCTGACTCAAATCTGCTTCTGCAAACATCTTAGCTTCATGGAGATAACTAATCTCTTCACTCTGATTCTGCAAAACTGTACTCAGTTGCACATTCCTGACAAACACTGCCAGATAAAATGCTCTCATTATATCTGGAGGTGATAACTCTAGTGTAGGTACCACCATATCAACTGATGTTACCTCCATTCTTTCCTCCACATCGTTCATCATACTAAAGTATGACGCTATATCCATATCTCCCTCAGAGTAGTCTTCCTCAGAAAAGTACTCCTCTGTCTCCAACTCCTCTAGAATCACTAATGGTACCTCCGCCACCGGCATAGGTACAGGCTCTACTCTGTTCACAATTTGTACCGATCGAGAAATTCAGATACTTTGTAAAATAATTTTATTTAATAAAATAATTAATAAAATAATATTATTTGTTATTATTATGTGTAGTAAGATGAATGTCGTTTTATAACCTAGAAACGTCGGAACGTCGTAGTATTTTAACTACGTAAAGGAATTAAAGTGTTTGAATTTCCAAGACGAAAATAAAAGTTTTCCAAGAAATTTTCTGAAAAACACTATTCATTGATTTCCGCTCAGGAATCATTTTTGAACTTTCGAGAAATACGCAACGTTATAATATCGAGGTGAGATGGATTATGTAATAATAATCTAAGTATGGAAAACATAATATTTTGCATGCGGACTTAAATTAAGAACGTTAAGGATTAAAGACAAAATGAATGGAATGATGGATCTTGTATGAAGTGCAAGTCCACTATATATTAAGGGACAAGCCCAAGATGTATTAATGATTAAGCTAAGTGTTGGTTTAATCAAAAGCCCAAAGTAAATTAATGCAAGCCCAATATGAATAACCTAAGTTAATTAACTTAAGCCCAATGTAATAATACAATGGGTTAAGTTTGATCCATGGAGCAACCATGTTGATGTGGGTTGTCTTGGTGGGCAAGAACTTTGTGTAATGTCCAAGTACTTTATGTGATGAGAAAGAAAGTTGTGTAGCTAGCAAGTTTACTTAAGGGTTAAGTAGATGAATAGTAAGGAGGTTTGTTAAGGAGGTGGGGTGAGTAATGACCATAATGCCCTAACTTTGCCAAGTCTATACATAGCAAGCTCAAATTTCATTTGTTGGATTGTTAAATTTCATTCAACATAAAGCAACTTAAGTGTTAGAGAGAATAAGCACTTTTAAGTCAAAATATCCTTTGTTAGATTTTCAAAAAGAAGAGAAGTACTAGTTCATCAAGGGTAAGACTCTTGCCTAATAATCTTCGATCTATATCATTGTAGGGTGATAAGAGAAGTGTAGTCTCATAAGCATGTATGCTAAGAACATGTAATATGTAATTTGAAACGTTAATATGATGGTGAGAATTTATTTAGAACGATGATCAAATCATTGGTAAAGAAGTTTTACCAAAATTCACACGATTGGACGGTGATCGTCGAATTCGTGAAATTCTTGGAATGGAAGTCGTATTTTGTATTTCAACTTGGAAACTTTGGTTTTCAATGGAGAAAAGTCATATTTCGCATTATAGAATTGCGGACTCCAAAATAACTTGATTTTGACTTAGAACGAAGAAACGAACGTTGAACGTTCACGAACGTTTACCGTTTTAGTTAAAAGTGAACCAATAGGTGAATTTTCAGTAAATGAAGTCAAATAGATAAAATTCTTGCATAATCGTGTAGGGTATGTAATTTGTGAACCGTTGGCTCTTGAACGAGCTAATTCGGACTTATAACGAAGAAGTTACGAGCCCGAAAATCTCACAAAGTTAAAAATCATCAAAAAGCTAGTTGAGAGCACGAGTTGGCCATGTGGCCAACCCAAGGCCAAATGGTGGCGCTGCGACAAAGACAAGACGCACATGTCACGACCTTCTGTAGTTTCACGCCGTGGTGCGGTAGTTAGCACTTAGACTCGCGCCATAGCGTCGAACTCGACCCTTAGCCACTGCAAAGTAGCGCCATAGTGCGGCATAGCTCCAGCCCTAGGATTTGCATAGTAAAGAAAGTTTGTAAGTAAAGAAAGAAAGAAAGTTAATTAGTAATTAACTAAAGCTTGATGAGAATGGTTTAAAACATTGTTAAACCTTAATTATGTTACCTAAAGGGTAGAAAATAAGTAATCAAACATGAACGTAATGACAATGTAAAAACGACGTAACGAAAAGTCGGAACCAATAATAAAAAATCTAAGTTATAATTATTGAGAAGAAGGGTAAGATTCATTAGGAACCATGTATGTTCATTCATGACCTAATGTGTCATATGATGTTATCCTTTACTGTAGAGACTTAAAGACTTAACGTGAATGTGTTATAACTGTAGCAGACACTGAAGGCAAGTATTCTAACCCTTGTTTCAGTTCAATCTGGACAAGCTTTGTAATTCATGTATCCTTACGCATAAAGTATTATGTGATGAAGTCAAAGCCAACTCTTTCGGCTAGACTGATATTATGTTTCTATCAATGCATGGTCAATGTTTACCAAGTTATATTGGCGTGGTTTTCAAATGAAGACTGAGTATGCTAAAAATGTTTTGTTGTTAAATGACATGCACGTGAGGTTGCCACAACTTAAACGTATATACGTTTAATGAATGTAGTGTTGATTAACATAGAGTACTATAGGCTGATCACCTAGACGTGCTCGTAAGAAATGTCGAACTTACGGACTTAGTACCAGGATATCCTTTTCAAAGAACTTATGAAATGCTCAAGGTATTGGACCGGAAATTTATGTTTTACTGAATATTGTGGTTGTAAAACGTTTTGAATGAAAACAAGTGTTATTTTGAATTATCGATAGTACTTTGTAACTATTGTTCAGTTATTGAAGATATATGATTCCTATGTGTTAAGCATGTTGGTTATTGGAATTGTTGTACTTGCTGAGCTAGTCATGCTTGCTCATGCTTGAACCATATGAACGCAGCTAAGATCGAACGGACCGAAGGTTCCGACAAGGATAAGGGCAAGGAAAAAACGAACCCGTAGAATACTTATGTAATAGTATAGAGTGAATTATTATAATATATTTCATATTATGACAAGAACAAATGTAATGGTTATAAAGAACCTGGGGAATGTTAATATCATTTTGAATATATAGAAGACATATTCGTTCTATTGAGGCTTTTCAATTGAATGTATGTGTGAATAGTAATCTGCAGTGTTTGCACCATCATCGGGTTGGAAGATACCCGAATTTGGGGGAGTCACAGGTTGGTATCAGAGCATTAGGTTATAAAACTTAAGGGGAAAAAAAACCTTAAGTCATAACCTTAAGAGAAGTCAAAGAAGAAAAAGAAGAAAATAACCTTATAAAAATACATTATGAATATGTTATGTGTTTTTAATAATCTAATGACGTGTACTAATCAACTTAATTGTTTTGTGTAGTCGGAAGTAAATGGAATGCAGTTAGATGTACAAGCAGTTAGTGAATAATCGGTTAACCAAATAGCGGTTATACCGAACCCCATAGCAGAAGAACCAGAGATAGTTGTCATTGAGTCTGGAGACTCAGAAGATCCTGATCTCATGTCCGTGTTTGACGACATGATAGAAGAGGAGGTGGAGGTAGTGTCCTTCAACCCGGTAGCAATAGCAGCAGAGATGGCTCCTGGGGAGTCAATGATGTCATTGTTTATATCAGTGTTGGATATAAATATCCATTACTATCAGGAGGTTAAGGAGCTGAAGGCAGAGCTCCAGGCTGTTATAGAGGACAAGACCAATGTGGAGTCCATGTGGGAGCAGGAACATGATGAGAGGATTTTAGCTAAGGATAAGGTCCATGAGCTAAAGCATGCGGTTTTTGAGCTCAAAGAGGAGCTAAAGACCAAAAAGTAGAAGATAGGGAGAATGTCCTATATTCATAGGAGTTCTCATGCGATTTCAATGACGGTAGTGGGTTATCCTGTATAAGCGAGGCGGATCTGCGCATATCTTATCGGTAGTGATATTATTACTTTATTATTGCCAGGAAGATTTTGATAATGCCTTGAGGCAGATGTAATCTAGTAGTAGCTAGAGTAGTTTAGATATGAAAATATTGTATACTTAGTAGTGGCGTAAAACCCTCTTTTGTATAACAAAGGGTAGTCTTTTGTAAATCCCAATTTTTGGAAAGCAATAGCGGGATAGTAATGTAATCAGCTTAGGCTGTGTAATGTAAACGATATAGTATTATACTACAATGAATGAATGAATATAAGCCTTTTTATGGAACATAATGAGTAATGGATGTTGAAGTTATTATTTAATATCGAATAATAACTAGCTAATAAAGAAAGATAACAAAATGTGTTGTTTATTATAACAACAAAATGCCGCCAAAAAGAGTACAACGTAATTAAAGAGCTAATGTAAATCAACCGGAGGGAGTTTCGGTTAACCCCATGCAGGAGTTTGTTAATCTTTTTACAGTCACATATAATAGAAATGGGGCTAATATCCCCGTAAATCCAGGTAAAGCACAGGCTAATAGAAATGTCGCCAATTTTAATGAACTGACGAGGTTTTTTCCACACCAAGTGGATATCGAGATTAGAAAGGCGTGATGGTTCAAGCAGAGCTTGAAACCCTGGCTCTATAACCATATTTCTGTGTTCTAAAGTACATCGTTTGGGACCATTTAGAAAAGGCGATAATCGCCGAAGGTGGTAGCGAGGAGTTGAGCTAGTACCACAAAGATAAGAAAAATAAGGGGAAAGTGGATGGAGGAGTGAAGGTCGAGGGAGCCAGTGGGAGTGGCGAGGTGCAGAAGAGGAAACCGTTCAACTCTGAGAATACCGGAGTGAAGTTAGGAGACCTGAAGAGGAGAATTGAGGCATGCAAGACTTGTGGGAAGACTCACTTAGGAGTCTGTCTCAAGTGGAAGGCCGTATGCTACAACTGTGGATAGGAAGGGCATATCTCGCCTAACTGTCCAAGTTCGAAAAAGAACTACGGATGCTTTGTGTGTGGGTCAACTGACCACATGGTAAAGAACTGCCCGAAGAAGGGGAAGGATAGGACTCAGGGCACTAGTAGCGGTAAGTTAGCTATTAGTGGTCCAGCGCAGCCGGATAGGCCGATGGGCCGTACCTTTAACATGACAGTCCAAGATGCGGTTGCACAAGGGGACGTCGTCGCGGGTATTATTCTGATCAATGACAATAATGCTTACTTGTTGTTTGATTCGGGTGCTACTTGTTCATTTATAGCATGTGATTTTGCTAGACGATTAGGATTACCTCCCGAAAAGTTGCCTATACCTTTAAATATTAAGGTAGCAAACGAAAAAATAATTCCTATTGAAGATGTTCGTAGGAGTTGTTGCGTAAATATATGAGGTTGTATATTATCGGTAGATTTGATACCGATAAAATTAGGAGAAATCGATGTAATTCTCGGAAAGGATTGGTTGGTAAACCATGGGAAAATTATAGATTATCAGAAGAAATGTGTAAATATTAGAACGTTAGAACAACTTGAAGTAGTATTTTATGGGAATAGATCGCCGGGACGTTCATGTTGTTTAACCATGACACAAACTAGGAAATTATTGAGGAAGGGATGTGTAGGTTACCTATGTCATGTTGTTGATACCTAGAGAGTGGTAGCACCCATGGAACAACTACCTATAGTTAGAGAATTTGCTGATATATTTCTGAGTGAATTACCGGGTCTTCCACCAGATAGGGAGACCGAGTTTGTAATAGACATTGTGCCAGGAGCGGCACCAGTTTCTAGGGCACCGTATCGCATGGTGCCAGTGGAAATGAAGGAGTTGATGGTGCAATTATAAGAACTATTGGACAGGAAGTACATACAACCGAGTGTTTCACCGTGGGGAGCACCGATATTATTTGTCAAGAAGAAGGACGGATCGTTGAGACTTTGTATCGACAATAGAGAGTTAAACAAGTTAACAATAAAGAATAAATACCCATTGCCCAGGATCGATGATCGTTTTGATCAGTTGAAAGGGGCTAAGTATTTTTCTAAAATATATTTAAGAACGGGGTATCACCAGTTCAAGGTTAGGAATGAGGATGTACCAAAGACAACATTGAGGACTTGTTATGGTTATTACGAGTTTCTGATGATGTCATTTGGGTTGACTAATGCACCAACTGCATTTATGGATATGATGAATAGAGTGTTCAATGTGAGAGTCCCAAATCCGGGTCCCAAATCACCACGGATCTGGTATCTTAAATCTATAACTTATTGCGGAAGATATAAACATAAATTGTTTATACAATAAACTTTACACACTATTCTCCAAGGTCGAGTAACCTTAACTTATACACAATTCATAACTTGTCTAACATATAATGTGACGCCCCCAAAATAGGTATACATCACCTATTACGAGTGTAACTTGAAATGGTAGAGAATATAAATATAACCTTAAATATCTGACATGAAATTTGTGAGTTTTAATACAAATATTGTCTTCTAGATAGTATTCAAACTCAAGATAAGTCCTCAATACATTTATTATCACTCTATTTCGTAGAATAGTGAGGACTACTAATGCTATCCCCTGGACCGTCTCTCCGTTCCCCGACTAGTCCCTGCTACGTTCTCATTTCCTGAAGAGAACAATGAAAGCAAAAGGGTGAGCTCAACAAGCCCAGTAAGAAATATTATGACTAAGATAATTCAGGATAAATTATCATTAGCCTTCAACAATGTTAAACTGATAAAATATAATAGACATCAAGTTTAACAGCAGCGAAAAAAGTAATCCATTAGAAGAGTAAAGTAGAGCATAATATCTATTATCTTATATGATTAAAAATGTTTTCATCAGTTTTTATCACTGAGACTCAGCTTAATAAAAAACCACATCATCGAGACATCCCTACACTACAGGCGAAGGATATTCATTAAATCATCAATGGCCATGACTGTCCATTAATGCGCTACAGGCCACTGAGGACTTTTACCACATCATTTATAACATTACAGGTCATGATTATACCGGATGATCCCTGGACATAATCATACCAAGTCCATCTATGCATGTAAGCCAAAGATGACTTTCATCACAATATAAACATAAGGATGATGATAATGACATAATAATTCAATAAAACAAGTTCAAGAATAAATTTTAAAGATTTATAAGTTAATTTATCCTGAAATCAATTACGTCCAAATTGTCAACATGATACTTCTTTGTGGAGTAAAATTCAAGAATGCTCAGAAGAATATTTCCATGAAAAGATACTAGATGAAGCGCAAATATCCAGGATATTCTACAAATTTCATGGAGTATAGAAGCCAAAACTTTAACCCACTGAGTATAATAAAATATATGAAATTGCAAATGTATTTTCGTCCGCCATGCGGTAATCCACGTAAACAGATTATTTCCACAATTTAATAAAGAATGAATACAAAGGATGATTCACCATGCATCTTCAGAATCCACATGAGGCAGTTATTCAACGAGAATAATAAAGAGTGGAATAACAGAAGAATTCACCAGGCATGCGATAGACCGCACAGACAGGTTATTCCCAACAGAATAATAAAGAATGGAACCAGGTCATGCATAATCTGCACAGACAGGATATTCTAATAGAATAATAAAGAATGGAATAACAACGGAATTCACCATATATGCGGTACTTCGCGTAGACAAGTTATTCCAACAGAATAATAAATAATGGAACCAGGTCATGCGTAATCCGCATAGACATGATATTCTAACAGAATAATAAAGAATGGAATAACAATAGAATTCACCATGTATGCGGTACTTCGCATAGACAGGTTATTCCAATAAAATAATAAATAATTGAACCAGGTCAAGCATAATACGCACAGACAGGATATTCCAACAGAATAATAAAGAATGGAATAACAGAAGAATTTCACCATGTATGCGGTACTTCGCATAGACAGGTTATTCAAACATAATAATAAAGAATGGAATAACAGAAGAATTTCACCATGTATGCGGTACTTCGCATAGACAAGTTATTCCAACATAATAATAAAGAATGGAATAAAAGAAGCTCTCTTCATGAATACAAAAGAAATAATACCCCTTACCTTAGAAAGAAGAGTTTTCCGACTGGTAGGACGAGGATATTATTGAAGAAAACTTATACTATTTTCTACGCTCAAAGCTTCTTAAAACTCTAAAGAAATACGCGAGATTATAGAAGAAGAATTCTCTCGAATTTACGGTGTGTTTTAATTCTAACTAAACATCCTATTTATAGGAGAATGGAAAGGATACTATCTGAATAAAATATAATATATTCTATTTATAATATATATATATTATTTAAAATCTAATACAACAAATAACTTTATAAAAGTATTCTATTTTATATAAAATGAGTTTACTATCTGAAACACTATCACGAGTGTACTATGCATAATAAAATATAATATATTTTATTTATAATCTAATAAAACAAATAACTTTATAAAAATATTACATTTTATATAAAATGATTTTACTATGCAAAACACTATGTATGCACTATGAAAATACTATGCATAATAAAATATATTATATTCTATTTATAATCAAATATAACAAAACTTTATAAAAAGTATTCCATTTTATATAAAAAGTTTTCTGTTTTATTACATTTATAATAATAATAAAACAAAACTCATCATCATTATTATAATTCACACTATTAATCGACTAGGTCGTTCCTAGGAAAGAGGGCGCTTTCCAATAAGGATTTCTCCCTATTGGGGCGCAATTAGGTGACCAATCCTCTCATTGACAGAACTTCTAGACATCATTAATATTGCAAATAATAATATTAATAACTTTGTTATCTCAATTATTGATTTTATAATATATAAAATATCGACAATAATTGAATAAAATAACGTGAGATACTATGCAACAATTATTGTAGCAATAATTGAACAAAACTAAGTGACTTATCACGTAAGCTTCAATAATCAATACTGTGTGCTACTATGCAATCACACGTATTACTGTACTTTTAACACCGGGTGTTTCAATAGTTAACGGTAAAACTTACGCCGTTATTTTTATAAAATATCTTTCTCGTTTTCTCAATCCGACAATAATTTCGTTGTGGGATCCACCATTATTATTATGACTGTAAATGCGGATATTCCCCGACAAAAAGAATATTCCCCGACCAATCGAATATTATATAACAACTTGCATACTTTTAAAAATTTCTAAATATTACCCACAACTATAACATTATCTCAAATCCACACCATAATTTTGAAAAAAAACATTTCGAGAAAATTAAATCTTTATTCGTAAAATTTGGGATTTTGCAATATCCTCTCCTTATGAAATTTTGCCCTTGAAATTTACGTACGTACCTGGTATGTCGAACAAATGAGGACACTTCGTCAGATTCTAACTCTTGAGGTATAACCTTTGAGTGTTGAATACGATCCTTCTTATCCAATATTTTAACACGTGCCACCTCATACGTTAAATCTTCTGCTATCTCATCTAGTTTTAATTCAATAATGTAGTTCGGGTCGTCCACATATTTACGTAACATCGATACATGAAAAACGTTATGAACACATGACATACTTGGCGTTAAAGTGAGTCTATAGGCCACAGTTCCTACTTGATCGAGAATTTCAAATGGGCCAATTAAATCGAAGATTGAGATTTCCTCTCTTCATCAATTCTTGCTTTTAGGATAACGCCCTCTTGAACCTTCTTCTTCACATTCATCAGCTCTGAGTATGTAGCTTGAGCGGCTTTAACTTTATCGATACAAAATTCGATTTCACGCTCTAGGGGTAGGCTAAGAAGTCTTCAAGAATACGTCAGGAAATTTATTAACAAATAGAAATATCATTCAAAACTGTGACCCTCATCCAAGACTTGGATAGCACGTCACATTGATACCTATCAACTTGCCACCGTTATTCACGACGTCCCCTACGGAAAGTCTGGCTTCGGTGCATTCCACACAAGGAAGTCACTAGATAAAGGCTCGGGGCTCCTTACTTATGGCTTGATATAACAGTGATTGACTTTAGTGATTCGATTGCTTGAATTCGCATAAAAGGTTGGTTAGGAATATGAAAGCTAACAACCTTACGAAAATAATCAATTTTGGCATGATGAGTAGGTAACCAATCGATTCATAAAATCACATCAAGGGAAAGTATTTTCAAAGAGATAAGATTGACAGGTAACGTAAGGGTATCGATATGAATCAAACAAGATTTATAAACATTAGAGGTAACGAAGGTTTCTCCTAACCGAGTTTCAACCAATAAGTTAAAGTCTAATTTCTCTGGGGTCAAATTTAAACGTTGAGCGCAAGCAAGAGAAATACAAGAATGGGTAGAACCGGTATCTAATAAGGTATAGACTTCGCAAAAATTTATAATTAACTAACCCATGCTAACTTTGTTTGGGTTACTCGCTTTTTGAGAAGTCACGAAAAATGCCATTCTTGAAAGAACCGACTTTGTTTTGTCTGTATCCGCCTTTGGTGCCACCGTCCCAGCTGGACTTGATTTCGGTGCATGACAAAATTGGGCTAGGTGACCTTCTCTTCCACAATTGAAACACGCTTTGGACTGCTGCGTACAGTTTTGACTGATGTGTTCTTCCCCTCTCCACATTTGTAACATACGACCGGCGGTCGTTTTCCTTCCTTAACAACAGGTGCTGATGCTGACGTCTTTCTATCATTGTTTAATCTCCTCTTCTTGAAATGTCCATTCTTATTGTTTTTGCCATGATTACCACCGAAGTGATTACCATTTCTGGCATGTTGATTCCCTCCACGCTTATTGTCACTGCTTCGATGACTGCTATCACTAGTATTATCATTTTGCCGGCTGCTCTTTTTTGGTTGGGTTGAATCATTATCGCGCTCCAATAACTAAGCCCTATTAACAACATCAAAATACAAGCACAGTTTATGAGAGATAAGATATTGACGTATCTTGGGTTTCAAACCTTATAGAAACATTCGTGTCATTCTCTCCTCATAATCAACCAAATGGGACGCAAACCGGGACAACTCGACAAACTTGGCTTCGTACTGCGACACAGTCATGTTGTTTTATTTCAGCTTGATGAATTCTACCTCTTTCATGTGATGAATACTTTCGGGAAAGTACTTGTCGTTGAACAATTCTTGGAACTTCTCCTAAGTCATCTTCAGTGCGGCATGTTGAGTACGCTTTATAGATTCCCACCATGATGTCACCTCTTGCTTCAATAACATGAAGGTGGCAAAGGGAACCTTTTGCTCCTCGGAGCATCCCAAGACATCAAATATCTTGCAGATCTACTTTATCCACGTCTCCGCCTTAAGTGATTTTGGGTCTCCAAAAAACTCCAGTGGTCCCAGCTCCTTGAACTGCTTAGCGGTGACCGTCCGAGAGTTATCAGTGTTTCCACCTGCATTTTGGACAGGAGCCTCTCTCGTCTGATGTTGCATGAATTTCATAAATCCTCTGAACATCTCATCGTTCATCATTTGGTTAGTGTGGTTGTTTGCATGAGGATTGTCGCCTTCCTGATGCACATTATCCTGATTATTGATCTGTGGAGACTCAACGGTCTCCTGTGCTCCATTGCTATTCTCAACATTCTTGGATGTCATTTTCAAATACTGCCACAAAACAAGGATTAATTAACATATCACATATTATCCCTATACTCTGACTGACCAATTATATACCAAATAAACTTAGGTAGGTCATACTAGCGATGGATCATCTCTCCCCTCCTAGTTCTTGTCTCACATCTTAGCCATGGATCATATCCCTAAGCTTTGATACCAACTGTGACGCCCCCAAAATAGTTATACATCACCTATTCTGAGTCGCCAAATACATGGTACAGAATACAAATACAACCTTAATTATACAACATGAGTTGTGAGTTTTAATACAAATATTGTCTTCTAGACAGTATTCAAACTCAAAATAAGTTCGCAATACATTTATTTTCACACTATTTCATAGAATAGTGAGGACTACTAATGTTATCCTCTAGATCGTCACTCAATTCCCCGACTAGTCCCTGCTACGTTCTCATTTTCTGAAGAGAACAATGAAAGCAAAAGGGTGAGCTCATCTAGCCCAGTAATAAATATTATGACTAAGATAATGCAGGATAAATTATCATTAACCTTCAACAATGTTAAACTGATAAAATACAATAGACATCAAGTTTAACAGCGGCGGAAAAAGCAATCCATTAGAAGAGTTAAGTAGAGCATAATATCTACTATCTTCTATGATTTAAAATGTTTTCATCAATTTTTATCGCCGAGACTCAACTTAATAAATAAACCACATCATTGAGTCATCCCTGCACTACAGGCCAAGGATATTCATTAAATCGTCAATGGTCATAACTATACCGAATAATCCCTGGTCAATATCATACCAAAAATTGTCCATCAATGCACTATAGGCCACTAAGGACTTTTACCACATCATTTATAATATTGCAGGTCATGATTATACCGAATGATCCATGGACATAATCATACCAAGTCCATCTATGCACGTAAGCCAAAGATGACTTTCATCACAATATAAGCATGAGGATGATGACAATGACATAATAATTCAATAAAACAAGTTCAAGAATAAATTTTAAAGATTTATAAGCTAATTTATCCTGAAATCAATTACATCCAAATTGTCAACATGATACTACTTTGTGGAGTAAAATTCAAGAATGCTCAGAAGAATATTTCCATGAAAAGATATTTGATGAAGCGCAAATATCCATGATATTCTACTAATTTCATGGAGTATAGAAGCCAAAATTTAACCCACTGAGTATAATATAATATATAAAACTGCAAATGGATTTTTCGCCCGCCATGCGGTAATCCACGTAAACAGATCATTTCCACAATTTAATAAGGAATGAATACGAAGGATCATTCACCATGTATGCGGTAATCCACATAGACAGGTTATCCCAACAGAATAATAAAGAATGGAATAACATAAGAATTCACCAGACATGCGATAGACCGCACAGACAGGTTATTCCCAATAGATTAATAAAGAATGGAACCAGGTCATGCGTAATCCGCACAGACAGGATATTCCAACAGAATAATAAAGAATGGAATAACAATAGAATTCACCATGTATGCGGTACTTGATGCATGACAGGTTATTCCAACTGAATAATAAATAATGGAACCAGGTCATGCGTAATCCGCATAAACATGATATTCCAACAGAATAATAAAGAATGGAATAACAACAGAATTCACCATGTATGCGGTACTTCGCATAGATAGGTTATTCCAACAGAATAATAAATAATTGAACCAGGTCAAGCGTAATACGCACAGACAGGATATTCCAACAGAATAATAAAGAATGGAATAACAGAAGAATTTCACCATGTATGCGGTACTTCGCATAGACAGGTTATTCAAACATAATAATAAAGAATGGAATAATAGAAGAATTTTACCATGTATGCGGTACTTCGCATAGACAAGTTATTCCAACATAATAATAAAGAATGGAATAAAAGAAGCTCTCTTCATGAATACAAAAGAAATAATACCCCTTACCTTAGAAAGAAAAGTTTTTCGACTGGTAGGGCGAGGATATTCTTGAAGAAAACTTATACTATTTTCTACGCTCAAAGCTTCTTAAGACTATAAAGAAATACGCTCAAGATTATAGAAGAAGAATTCTCTGAATTTCTAGTATGTTTTCAATTCTAACTAAGCATCCTATTTATAGGAGAATGAAAACGATACTATGCAATAAAATATAATATATTCTATTTTAATATATATATATTATTTAAAATCTAATAAAACAAATAACTTTATAAAAGTATTCTATTTTATATAAAAGATTTTACTATACTGAAAACACTATCTGAAGCACTATGTAAATACTATGCATAATAAAACATAATATATTCTATTTATAATCTAATAAAACAAATAACTTTATAAAAGTATTCTATTTTATATAAAAAGATTTTACTATCTGCAAAACACCATGCGAGCACTTATGCATAATAAATATATTATATTCTATTTATAATCAAATAAAACAAAACTTTATAAAAAGTATTACATTTTTTATATAAAGAGTTTTTTGTTTTATTACATTTATAGTAATAATAATAAAACAAAACTCATCAACATTATTATAATTCACACTATTAATCGATCAGGTCGTTCCCAAGAAAGAGGGGGCTTTCCAATAAGAATTTCTCCCTATTGAATGCAATTAGGTGATCAAATCTCTCCTTGTAAGGCTGCTGAACATCGTTAATATTGAAAATAATAATATTAATAACTTTGTTATCTCAATTATTGATTTAATAATATATAAAATATCGACAATAATTGAATCAAATAACGTGAGATCTTATCACAACAATTCTTTGTAGCAATAATTGAACAAAATTGAGTAACTTTTCACGTAAGTATCAATAATCAATAATGTGTGCTACTATGCAACCACGTGTATTCTTGTACTTTTAACACCGGATGTTTCAACAATTAATGGTAAAACCTCCGTCGTTATTTTCATAAAAATTTTGTCGTTTTCTCGATCAATCCGATAATTTTCATTAATAGGGTCCACTAAGGATTGTCTTGTCGTCGAATATTCCCCAACAAAAAGAATATTCCTCGACCAATCAAATATTATATAACAACTTGCATACTTTTCAAAATTACTAAATTTACCCACAACTATAACATTATCTCAAATCCACACCATAATTTTGAAAAAATATTTGAGAAAATTAAATCTTTATTAAGTAAAATTTAGGATTTTACATATAACATTATTATCATACAATTCTATTATAAATCTAGTTTTTACATTAACTTAAAATTTGGGCTGTCTTTAACCGAGTAATGAAGGTGATCGACCTTTTCATACCTAATTTATACATGTAATATATACAAAGTACAATTTAAAATTATTAGACATGGCAATCGATAATAATTAACCATAAGTATATTTGAATGAAGCAACTCTAGATCGAGTTAAGGAAAACTTGCTTGTTAGGTCGATTACTGTTACGCAATTTATTAAGCTTTGTCTGAAGAACTAATATATAAATAATATCAATATATAAATTAGAATAATATCATCACAATAATAGTATTATATATAATCATAGAATAACCTAAACACATAACACATAACCTATAAGTCTAAACAACATCAAAATGAACATAATTATTGCATTCTTATTACAATAATAATAATAATCATTGATTTCCCGGGTTTTGAAACCGATACATTCTTTATTTGTATCTATGGTTCTTACAAACATACTAGTCTATTACAATTATAATCTACTTATCCATCTTATCTTTGCCTTTATCCTTCTAGAATCATCAGTTCTTTTTACTTTTAGTTGCAATCATATAATTCAAGAAAGAAGTGAGCATAACTAGCTTCAAAGAGGTCTAGCAAGAGATATTATAAATACCACATCGAGAATTATATGATTATCTTGATAAATGAACAAGTAGTTCTGAATTACTAAGAAACATTGACTAGCACTTCTCATTTCATAAAGACAATTCCAAAGTATATATAATAGCTTAGGAATTACGAATTGGTCGAAAGACCATGAACATTCTCTTTTGGTTTTCATTCATGAAAAAGATAACTTGAAACACTAAGTCCGTAAAGTCCGATATAACTTACGAGCACTTCAGATGATCAACCTATAATACTCTATGTTGATCAACACTCATCTGTTAAGCGTGCTTACATTTAAGTTTTAGCAACCTCACGTGCCCATCGAATAATCGATGAAAATACATTTGTTTGCTCATGTATACAAACACACTTGAATCCATACCAAATACACGGCATAGGATAGTATTAACAATTTTATACCTAAAGACTTGTTAAACAAATCAATCTAACTCTCAAGAATAGTCTAGCCAAGTTAAAAGCGGCATCGAGCCTTTTTAAAACAATTCATGCATTTCATAACATGAATCAAAGAAACTTGGCTAACTTCGAAAGGTTAAACAAGCATTAAGAAAACTTGCCTTGAAGCATCTTGAAACAAAAATATTCAGCGATTCTTGATCTTTACATTATCTACATGATATATTCACATAGCACACCGTAATTAGCTACCAAATAATCTTATCACATTGTTTTTACCAACTTCATTCTCTTACATGTCTTAATTGAATTTATTTCATTAATAAATGTCAATTCGACTTACTATTCTTCATTAAGGCTTATTAATGTTCTTATGTTTCTTATTTACTATCCAATGACCCTCGGTTAACTACCCAAAGTAATTGCATACGACTCACTTATCCATACCTTACTTTCTTTGTTTAATATTTATTAAACAATGTTCAAGTTCCTAATGTCATCACTACATAAGTGATTTAAGATTGGTCTTACCATGTATATTAAGTACATACATAATCCACTATAGGTTTACAATTAATTGGGATTAGAAAACTAACTTAGTCAATAAAATCCCACTCTAGGAGCTGCGGCATGGAACCTGAAACACACTTATCAGTGATTTTCTGATGCCAACTAACGATAAGCTAAGGTCCTGGTCTCGGTCTTTGCGACGTGAGATCTCTTTATAATAGTTTTGTTGCGATGCCACTCTCTAGTAGCTAGTCTTCCTATTCTCGACGCTGCGGCGCGGAAAAATAAGCTTGGGGTGGCGCTGCGGCGCCCACCCTGAGCCCTTGAAATGTTTTTAAAATTTCAACTACGGTTCTTCTCGGACTCATAACTTAGTCATTTTAAGTCAGAATTGGCTCGTTCAAAAGCCGTTTTCTTACAAGTAATATATACTTTGATTTCATGCAGACAAAAAAAGTTTTTAAATCCGTTAACGATGAACTAACTATTAACATCCTAATAACGCGTTTATTAAATGTTCTTGAGCGTTCGTAGCTCATTTTCTTCCTTATAAGTCAGAATTAGACCGTTCTTGAGTCCAAGACTCTTGAATACGTTATACTATGTTATTCCATGAAACCTAGGGTTTCCAATCTAAATGACAAGTTTTGACTTCTAATTGAAATTATCTGATTTCACGGTTTAACGTCCCAATTTACGTAAATTTTGCCATAACTTCGTTACTCGTGTTTTATACTCCAAATCAAATGGAACCATTCCATTGATTCATTGTTTATATCCTAACCATGAAATATTAACATACCCTATAAAAGATGGTTTTCAATTTGTCCATCAACAACCAAATCAACGTTTAGTGGTTTCTTCGGTTTAAATTTAAACACTTACAATTTCTACTTAAACATGGCTTGTGAATATTTAATTCACTAGTAGCCATCCTTATTCCTTCAGAAGAGACATGTTCCACCAATTTATGATTCTCTACGAAAAATAAATTTACACGAATCGAAAACTAAGGTTTCACGAGGTATTACCTTTATGTTCTTCGCGTTCTTGCTAAAAAATTTTATGATTT
Organism: Panax quinquefolius; assembly: GCA_020205615.1. Taxonomy (NCBI): domain Eukaryota; kingdom Viridiplantae; phylum Streptophyta; class Magnoliopsida; order Apiales; family Araliaceae; genus Panax; species Panax quinquefolius. The sequence continues at coordinate 40,687 of JAINUW010000142.1, read as the reverse complement.
GCTTCAAGCCCACTTGATTACTTGTTTTATATAAAAAGTTTTCTGTTTTATTACATTTATAATAATAATAATAATAAAACAAAACTCATCATCATTATTATAATCACACTATTAATCGATCAGGTCGTTCCCAAGAAAGAGGGGGCGTTCCAATAAGAATTTCTCCCTATTGGTGCGCAATTAGGTGATCAAATCTCTCCTTGACAGAACTGCTAGACATCATTAATATTGTAAATAATAATATTAATAACTTTGTTATCTCAATTATTGATTTAATAATATATAAAATATCGATAATAATTGAATCAAATAACGCGAGATCTTATGCAACAAATTCTTGTAGCAATAATTGAACAAAACTGAGTAACTTTTCATGTAAGTATCAATAATCAATAATGTGTGCTACTATGCAACCACGCGTATTACTGTACTTTTAACACCGGATGTTTCAACAATTAACGGTAAAACCTCCGTAGTTATTTTCATAAAAAAATTTTGTCGTTTTCTCAATCCGACAATAATTTCATTGTGGGGTCCACCAATGATTGTACCGTCGTACGGATATTCCCCGACAAAAAGAATATTTCCCGACCAATCGAATATTATATAACAACTTGCATACTTTTCAAAATTACTAAATTTACCCACAACTATAACATTATCTCAAATCCACACCATAATTTTGAAAAAAATATTTCGAGAAAATTAAATCTTTATTCGTAAAATTTAGGATTTTACATATAACAATATTATCATACAATACTATTATAAATCTAGCTGCACACATTAACTTAAAGATGAAACTGTCTTTAACCTTTCCTTGTATCCGACGCATTCATCTAAATCTGCAATGTTTATCATGATATAACAAGGGTGAGCTTATGTTTGCCTAATAAGTATAAATTTATTTATGGATATATCATGAGTGAAAGAATTTGAATAATAAGCTGCCTATAATTCTTCAATATAGTTGAGAACTAGCATGAACAAACTTGCATAGTTGAAGAACATTTAACATGAACATATCGCTGACCGAGTAATGAAGGTGATCAGCCTTTCATACCTAATTTATACATGCAATATGTACAAAGTACAATTTAAAAATTATTAGACATGGCAATCAGCAATAATTAACCATAAGTATATTTGAATGAAGCAACTCTAGATCGAGTTAAGGAAAACTTGCTTGTTCGGTCGATTACTGTTACGCAATTTATTAAGCTTTGTCTGAAGAACTAATATATAAATAATATCGATATATAAATTAGAATAATATCATCACAGTATAATACTATTATATATAATCATAGAATAACCTAAACACATAACACATAACCCTATAAGTCTAAATAGCATATAAAACTTAGCATCAAGTCAGACTATTTAAGTTTGAGTTGAATCCGACAAAATTCTAACATCCCGACGGTCTAGTCGAACAAATCTCGAGTCTAAAATTACTAAGACTCGGTCTAAACTGGTTCACAGATATCTTAGATAATTTTATTATCAATCAAAATAATTTTCATTGGCTTGTAATAATTTTTAAATAATTATTACCATTTATCATGATTTTTCAATCACTTATATCGTATTTATATTATATAAATACCACATTATTCCTTTATCATTAATATTTATTTATTATTAAATATTAATGAAAATCATAACATAATATTATAATATATTTATAATATTACAAAGTATTTTAATACCTTAAAATCATATTTATATGATTTTTAAAATGATTAAATCCATTATCCAATAATTGCTATTAATATTAAAATATTAATATTTTCATGACAAAATATCAAAAGTTATATTTAATAACTTAAAATATTTTTCTAACGCTTAAATCATTTTATATGATTTTTAAAACATAATTTCTATTTTTCCATAGTTTATTTAATATATTCATTAAATAAATTAATTACCATTAATATTAATTAATTATTGAAATTCATCACATAATATTAAAAGTTATTGAAAATAACTTAAAATATTTTCCAACACCATAATATATTTTTAAATAATTTTTCATGTATTAAAATTATTTTTAAATAATTTATTTAATAATATAATTAAATAAATTAAATACCATTTATATTTTAAAAATATTAAATATTTATTAAATATACTCTAAATAATTAAAAACTAATTTCCGTGCTTTAAAATAATTTTTAGAAATTTATTTTGTATTTTAATAATTAAAATCATTTTTCTCTATTTATTTAATAAAATAATTATTTTCGAAATTATCTCATCACTAAAAGGGCTTATAAATGACTTAAATCGTCGCTATAGGTGTTCTTAAATGTTTTAGCCAAACCTAGAAACTCATGTCAGTTAGCAAGGTGCCTTCTTTGACCGATTGTAATTCTTTGATCCATAAGTTTTTGGGTTGTTAATTATTTTAATGTTATAGTACTGATGTAGTACTACAACCCTAAGCAAAGTTCATGTCCCAAACACATAATCACAGAGAGATATAGGCCATCAAATAACTTGTCAGACGTGTTCTTGAGTTTCTGGGTTGCCCAGAAACTCAAGCAGTATAAGGGTCCTACTTTGCAGCCTTGAATATTTGATTTCCATGACTTGTTTATGTGATGTAAAGATTTAATCCTGTAATCGATATGTTAAGCTACAACTATCATGCACTATAACAGTCTAATAACATTTCAAGAGAGAAAAATAAGTCGGTCAAAGCACTATCAGAATCATGTTCTTCACAAATCTGGGTTTTCCAGAAATAGAACCCAGACAGTCGGTCAACCTAGGTTTGACCATACTTATTAACTAATCTATTGTTAATCAGGGTGATCTAATGGCATGGATTAGTAGTTCATATACCAGTCTACAACATCCAACCAACAATACGACCAAAAACATAAAACACTACAAGATCTAAGGCCATGAAACATGTTTAGGTTCTAGGAGATGTACATGATAGTAGTTTACGATGAGTAATACATGTTAAGTTGTACTATGTGATACATAGAGGAATTCGAATTGAGATGTAAAGATTTATATACAGAAATTCAAATAGATTGAATCATAACATAAATTGATTCAAGGATGTGTAATTGATTTAAGTTAAGATATCAATAAAAGATTTATTTTTAAGGAGATTGAAAAAGCTTAAATTATTCCGCATATTTTTATAACATCGAATATGATATAAGACAGGAATGGTAAATGACCAAGATTAGAAACTTATAAAAGTTTGGGGTAATTATACAGATCCTATAAATGAAAAGAATTTATATTCTAAATTGTAATAAGCAAAGTTACATTCATTAAGTTATGAATAAAAGATATAAATTATTTGAAGATAATAGTATCGTGGCGGACCGAATCCGAGGTTCGAAGGGACCTGGATTTGGGGGCGTCACATCCCCTTTCATTATATAGGTCACAAAAGAAGTCTTTTGCGCCCAAGGTACATTTGTAATAATAAACTCCTTTTCTATTTCTTTTACCCATGTTAGGACCTCTATTGGGTCCGTAGTTCCTTTAAACTTTGACGGACCTACACTTTTAAACTCTTTAAATGTAGTCATTCTGGTTACCCTAGGTACTGAGGGTGCTTTACCCCCAGTTTGGTTAAATGCTGCTGTTAATTGTAACGACCGAGAAAATCGAATTATTTGTAAAATACTTTTATTTAATTAATTAATATATAAAATTATTTTATAATGAGTAAGCAAGATGAATGTCATTCTATAACCTAAGAGTGTTGGAATGTCGTAGTATTTTGGCTACGTGGTTGAATTAAAGTGTTTGAATTTCTAAGATGAAAATAAAAGTTTTTCGAGAAATTAATTTTCTGAAAAACACTATTCATCAATATCTGCTCGAGAATTATTTTTTAATTTCCGAGAAATACGTAACGATAAAATAATAAGAAAGGATGGATTACGTAATAATAATTCAAGTATGACAAACATAGTTTTTTGCTTGCATACTAAATTCGAGAACGTTATGGAAAGTAAAGCGTTAATGAGTAAACGATGATTGTATGATAATAAAGTATTATGCGAGGAGGTAATGAATACTGAGTATGATACAAGGTATTACACGAGTATGTATAAATCATGGCATGTCTTATATGATGAATGAGTATACGAGTTAGCATACGAGAGGAATACGTAGACAATACGTTATAAGCTTTAAGCTAAGTGTATTGGACTAGTAGGATTTATGTAAAACTTTTACAAGTCCAAGTGAATTAATGTTAAAGGCCAATGTTTGATAGTGCAAGCTCAAATGTTAAGTTAAAATTATTAAAACTTAAGCCCAAATTAAGAATCGAATCTGTGGATCGAACCGATAGGTAAACGGGTAATAAAAACCCATGGGCCAACCCATGTGGGCCCCATATATCACAAGGCTGTTAGGTTTGTAATATTCGTGAACACAATCAAATTGCATAAAATAAGCGAAAACGTGGAAAATCAGAGTTAAATTTTTTTTTACAAACCATATACCCGTATCATCCTTTATGCACAATTATTAATTAAACAAAAAGATAAAGAACAAGAATCATACCCTTGAAGATTCGAGCTTCCTCAGGTACGAGTTCACCTCAAAATCCTTTCGTGTTCAACTTGAATCTACCGGGTTTGGTTCCTTCCTTTGATCAACGTTAGCCACCCAAGTTTTTGGCCTCTAGAGATGATCCACCAAGAAAGAACAAAAATTCAAGAAGATGGGTGTTTGTCAAAACCTTAGTTTTTCTATCTCTCATAGAAAAGTAGCGTACTCTCCAACAATTGGAATCACGTATGTTGTGAAAAAGTCAACAACAAGGAATTGGATTTAAGGAATTGGATTTTATTTTAATTAATTAAACTCCTTTAATTAATTTAACCTCATAATCTTATTAGGAATATATGAGAGTACTTTTATTAATTAATTCTCAAACTCCTTTAGGAATTAAATAAATAATAATAATAGTAATAATAATAATAAGACTCTATTATTAATTTATATTTAATATTTCAAAATATTAAATAATAAATATTAAGTTATTTAATTTATTCTATCACCATAGATTAAATTAAATATACTTAACTTATTATTACGATTATTCCACGTGCTTCTTAAATAATTATTCTTCCTTTTATGGTGTGACCCTTTAGGTTCTCCATATTAAACCGGTTGTGAATAAATTAATTAGAACAATTTTAATCTTATTTAAACAAATAAATTAAACTATTAATTTATTTAAATAAATAATATTTATTCTACAATAGGGATAAGCCTCCCTAGCGATCAACGACTTTCCAGATAATATAGATTTCAACATTAATCATAAAAGAACCTTTGAGTAAATACTTACTGTGCAATTCAATCCTTCCACCATACAATGTCCCAATTAAATATAAGACATGGAATTACTGTCAAGTCTTATTTTATTTAATTATATGTATTTCGACTCTTAAATGCATAACTCCAAATAATGCAAATTAGAAACTCCTTTCTAATTTCATTCTGCCTTAGCCAAGGACTACTGGGTTGTCATTTATCGAATCACATAGGATATTTCTCTTCTTTTACTAGAAGTGGTAGATTCTTTATTGATCATACATTATCTCCATGTATAATTTATTATACCCAAGCATACCCTTTGATATACCCTAAGGATCTTAAGAAATAAGTCAAAGTATAACTCATCATACACAAGATACTCTGATGATCTCAAGTCCAAGGATCACTTGTACTACTATCACTACAGAAATTCCTATTGACATGCAAGTAAAACTCCATTAGGTATTCCTTAGCGAGCCACGTTCAGTGAACTTATTATCTAATAAGCATCTACATACTTGCTTTAGTGTCTCCACACAAATGATCATGAGATCAATCATTCTCATCTAATGAGCAAACAACGTATGTACCAATCTATCTGGATTCATTAATCCCCAATTTAGTAATCCAATGATTGGGAATTATTTTAGTTTTAAGCTTTCTAAGAATTTAGATCTCATTAGAATGATCATCATCATTATTCTAAAAGCATTGCTTAAAACTATGGGTTTATCACATATTATAAAACAATATCATGTAGATAATTAAAAGCCTTTAATAAATTAATACTTTTTTTTATTAATAAATGAATAATATTGTTACAAAGTATATGCTTTATCATCAAACATGATTGGCTTGTGTGCATACTACTTTCAATCTCCCTCTTGCACTAAAGCCAATCGTCATGGTATCTTATACCCTTCTTCTCTAACTGACGATTATCCTACTGTTGGATAAGCTTTAGTTAATGGATATGTAATGTTGTTCTTGAGAGTCCACTGTCTCTATAGTGATTTCCCATCTTTCAATGATTCCTATAACCAAGTGAAAGTGCCACAACACATGTTTAGATCCAAGATGAGACTTAGAAACTATTCCTATTTCTGTAAAGAAATTTTCATCCGAACAATCAACTTGCAGCTTCATTTATAGCTATATACTTTGTCTTTATCACTAAACCAATAACTCTTTGCTGTTTGGAACCTTTCCAATTCACTGCACCACTGTTCAAGGTAACGCTTTACCTTAAAGTGGATTTTTTTTCGTCTTGGTCTGTCTAAAAAACTTGAGTCTGTTAAGCCCTCTAGTTTTAATTTAGACCCACCATGAATATGATCACATCCTTAGTGCTGGTTAAGTACTTTAAGATGTTTTTCACTGACTCATAGTGATCTTCTCTAGAATATGACCGATCAACTTCAGGTCTCGTATATTTCATTGTATACATGATTTTCACTCATGTGATCTCTCTTTTTAGGAGTCTATGGGGACTATTAAGAGAGATACACTCCATGACTCATCAACACGAAACATCTTTTGGAGTTTGCCATGCTAAACGACTTTAGCATCAAATGAATATACGTTCCTTGGGTTGAGTCGAGCATCCTCTTAAATCTATCTATATAGATTTTTATCTCCAATTACGATACTCTTCCCAAATCATTCATGGAGGAATGTTTAGACAACTTTATCTTTACCGATCATAGCATTGGTATGTCATTCCTTATCCATTGTATATCAACATATAATACTAGGAATGTCATGCGCGCCACACCGATGACACTTTTGTACACACTAGGTTCATTCTTATTTGTGATAAAATCAAACTCTTTTGATTTGTTTCATCAAAACGAATGTTCCATTTTTGAGAAGCTTGCTTCAATCCATTTCTCTGAGTGTCTACAACTCTTACCTCATCGTATATAACTATTTCATCATCATCTATAATGTGTACCTCATCATCATCATCAATGATGAATCCATACCTCCCAGGTATCTTCGGTACTATTCCAGATTTACGATTCGGTTATGGTAGAATAGGTCTATCTACAAGTTCCTCTTATTTGACTTATAGTGTTTTGTGGTTCTTGAACTCTTCAAGATTCTATTATCCTCCCACTAGCCCCTTCAATGATAAACACATTTATCTTATAAGGTAGCGTATTTCACAACAAACACCTTTTGCTAAGTAGGATTATAGAACATATATCCTAAACTTACTTTAGGATGTCCCACAAATCTTTACTTGTCAAATCTTGTCCCAAACTTATCATTTGAAACCTTTTCACATAAGTTGGACAACCCCTTATCTTAACATACTTAAGATTAGGAGTCCTTCCTCTCCATAACTTTTATGGAGCCTTGAGGCCGGATTTTGAGGTTACCATTTTCGTAGATATGCAGCCATTTATAGGACATTATCCTAGAAGGATACTGGAATGTCGGTAAAATCATTATGGACTGCACCATGTCCAATAAGGTATGATTTTTTCTTTCAAATACATCAATCAATTATTGCGTATCAGGAGGCATCCATTGAGAGAAAACCATTTGAGATGATCTAGAAACGCATTTCACAATTATTCCTTCCTTGATCCGATCAAAGAATCCTAATACTTTGCCAATTTGTTTCACTCCTGAATTCTCTGAACCTTTCAAATAATTCACAATTGTATTTCAGCAAATACATATATTCAAGTTTTGAACGATCATCTCCTTTTTCTTATACTAGTTTGTTCAATTTGAAAATAATTTTTCACGTAAGTCAAGTATACAAAATCCATTAAGTAATATTTTAGTTCTATACAAAATATTATTATTATAAAATAGAACAACAATTGTTCTTAAATATAATACCAAAGATTTTATTGTCCAACAACAAAATGGAAATAATGTTTCTAACATGAACTGGAATACACTAACAACTTATTGACTTAATAGATTCACCCGTAGGCATTGCTAAACTATAATTTTCTATGCCTAATGTAGCAACCTTTGCTTCATTTCCCACACCTAGGATTACCCATCTTTGTTTAGCTTTCTACTTCTGCTTGGTCCCTTCATAAATTTATATTTATGATAACCATAGCCGGTATCCAATACCCAAGTAGATTATTGACTTAAAGAAAAAATTATTTTAAATTATGAACAAAATTGTATTTGTAACTGAAACTTCACTAAGATTCTTCTAGTTTGCCTCTACAAGATGCTTCTTGCAGTTTCTTTCAAGTGTCCAGGCTTATTGCAGTGGAAGCAAACTCCTTTGCTATCCGTATCAGTTTTGTTCTTATTATCCTTTGTTTTTACCTTTTTTATTTACCTTCTTAGAATCGTTCTTCTTTTCAGAAGATCCTTTGATCCCTACCAGTAAGACTTGGTCTTTCTTGGTTGGAAAGTGACTCTCATCAATTTTCAACATATTAAGAAAATCAATGAAGCTGATATCTAGCTTGTTCATATGAAAAATTCACAACAATTTTGAAAGGAGTTCGGGAGTGAGTGCAAGATCAAATCTTGGCTCAACTATCCATCCATGATAAAAACCCGTTTGTCCTAATTGATCAATCAAATTGATTATGTTAAGGACTTTTATCCTTACTGTAGTGTCATCGATCATTCTAGATTGGAAGAACTCCTAAGATATCTGATATCTATTAGTCCTAATTTCATCACCATCAACTACTTGATATGCAGGAATATAGTAGGATCATCCATAGTTTCATGGTAACGCTGAAGCTCGTTACTCATGGATGCGAGCATGATGCATAGAGCCAACTGTGCATCATCTTGCCAATTTTTAAAAGTAGCAATCTCTTCCTCAGAGGAACTGTCTGCAACCATTGCAGGGATAGGCGTATTAAGGATTTAAGATAGCTTTTTAGTCGTGAAAACTTTTCTCAATTTCCTTAACCAATCTGTTTAATTCGATCCGGTTAATTTAGAATCTAATATGCTTCGTAGTGATAGTAATTTAGACATTGTAAAATTCTGTAAATGAATTTGTAATTAACAACATTTTAGCATACATTCTTTTATTAATTACCAAAATAAATTAGGTCTTGTTTTAAATTGGTATCTCCCACTATTTTCATCAAACTATATTACCCTCACTTATATAATTCGGCAAAATCTAATTAAGGATATACTAGTGAGAATAAGGATCCCATTTCAAATGTATATAGCCTTGTGTGTGCACAACAAACTATATATAAATAAATAGGTAGACAACTCTTGTCAATTACATCAACTATGAAACCCCTTATATTTTTCCTCTTAAATTATAATGGTCAAGTGTGTGCACATCCGAACTAAAATGATTTAAGTTAAGTCAGACCCAACATTTCCATATAAGTGAAGAGAAAACTACATCCCTTGTGTGTGCACAACAAAGCAGTAATGTTCAATTCCTTATAAACATCATATGTAATAAAAATAACATCTTAAATATTTAATACTTATCTTGTGTGTGCACAACAAACTCATATTAAATATTCAATACTCTATTGTTTCTATCACGCTAGAAGGAGACCTTCGATATTCCAAATATCTTTGAACATTACAACTTAATATAAAATATTTGAGGGGTTTGTTATTAATTTGTCTCATCTTGTTTAGCACATGCACACACACACACACACACACACACACACACACACACACACACACATATATATATATATATATATATATATATATATATATATATATATATAATATACATATTAATTAACATGCGAAACACGTTTGCATAATATATATATATATATATATATATATATATATATATATATATATATATAAGCATACACATATAGAATACTATATTCTACCCGGATTGATTATGGACTTTTATTCTAGTTTGGTTCACTAGAGCCACCAAGTGAACCACAAGGTCAATCCCTAGGGTTGCAAGAATTAATATTTAAATATAACTATTACATTTAAACCCGAGCTCCATTACAAACGGGTCTTAAAAGCGCTTCTTGTTCCTTGATCTCCAATTCTTCAAAACTAATTCTAACTATTCCCACTACAAAACTATTTAAAATAAATAGAAATCTTGATTAACAGTCAAGGGGAAGTACATAGGAGAAAGATAGAATTTATATTAAAAAAATAATTAGAGAAGACGAGGTAAGCAGACCCCATTTAATAAAACTCATACATTCATGCATCCAACTAAAATAAAATCCAATCACATTGGTCAATAGTCCATAATCAATCTCATTTATTATCATACACGTCTACATATGCATCAATAAATAACATTCATCTCATGAATAATAAACATTCAATATATATTGATATCATTTAATGGGCAAATTTAGTTAGTATAAAATCTATTTTTGAATCAAAATAAACTCCTTTATTTTAATCCAAATTTAAATCAAAATAAACCTCTTTTATTTTAATTTATCCTATTTTGAATAAAATAAACTATTTTATTTTAATCAACTTCTTTAATCAAAATAAACTTATTTATTTTAATTAATTATCGAATCCAATTCCAAGTAAAAAAAACTCATTTATTAAAGGAAATACGGATTATCTTTCCTATTCACAAATAAACTCTTTTATTTTGAATAATATGAAATCTTATTCCATATCTAAATAAACTCCTTTATTTAAGAAAATACGATTCTCTTTCCTACTCACAAATAAACTCCTTTATTTTAGAAAACATGGAATCCAATTTCAACTCCAATTAGTTATCATGGAATCTAATTTCAACTCTAATTAGTTAGCATGAAATCTAATTTTAAAATTAAAATTAACTTTTTATTTTAATTATAAAATTATTAAGAATATATATATATATATATATATATATATATAATATTCATAATATTATATATATAAAGTGGATCAAGGATAAATCATATACTTGCTTTAGTGTCTCCACACAAATGATCATGAGATCAATCATTCTCATCCAATGAGAAAGCAACGTATGTACCAATCTATCCGGATTCATTAATCCCCAATTTAGTAATCCAATGATTGGGAATTATTTTAGTTTTAAGCTTTCTAAGAATTTAGATCTCATTAGAATGATCATCATCATTATTCTAAAAGCATTGCTTAAAACTATGAGTTTATCACATATTATAAAACAACATCATGTAGATAATTAAAGGCCTTTAATAAATTAATAATTTTTTTATTAATAAATGAATAATATTGTTACAAAGTATATGCTTTATCATCAAACATGATTGGCTTGTGTGCATACTACTTTCAATGGCAACCATATTGGTGACCAAGTAAAGTTGTTTTACTTGCTGACCAAGGATGAATAGTAAGGAGGTGATTAAAGAGGTGGATTAAGGAGGTGGAAGGGCCTAAATGACTCTTATACCCTAGCTTTGTAATTCCTATAAATAAGAGAAGCTCGCTAGATTATTTGCTTGTTCAAAAATTCATTCAACACCTTATATTGAGAGAGAAAAGAAGTAAGAGCTAGATTTTCCTAACTCAAGAAAGAAGAAGATAGAAAGCTAAAGAACTTCAAGGGTAAGAATCCTAAATCATGACTCTTCATCTCTTCGTTTGTTAGAGAAATGAGTAGTGGTAGAACATGTTTGTTAAGGAGTGATAAGGATGGTTATTAATGGATGAAACCTTAATAAACCATGTGAAAGTGAAATCATAAGTATAAAAGTTATAATCCATTGAAAGTCATTGAAAAATTATAATATTATTGTTGATGGACAAGTTTAAAACCATAATTTGTAGACTTAGATAATCTATGTTGTGTTAATGGAATGAATCCATTTGGAACGGTGTAAAAATCTTAAGTGACAAAGTTATGGCAAAATTTACGAGATTAGACGATTATCGTCAAAATTGTGAAATTCTTGGAATGGAAGTCAAAAGTTAACATTGAACTCGAAAACGTTGGTTTTTGATGGAGAATAGTCTAAGTTTGCATTTTAGAGTTGCGGACTCAAAAATGGTCAAATTCAGACTTAGAACGAAGAAACGAGCTATGAACGTTCACGAACGTTTATCGTTTTCGTAAAAATGGACTTAAAAAGTGAATTCCGTGTTAACGGATTTGAAAAAGTAAAATTTCTATATGAACACTTAGTTCATGTGATTTTTGAGCTAATGGTTTTTGAATGAGCTAATTGGGACTTAAAATGAGCAAATTATGAGTCACCAGCCAAGGCTTAAAAGGTGGCGCCGTAGCGCCGAGCCGTGCCCAATACCAACTGGAGAGTGGTGTCGCAAATACCAAAAAGTGCCAATAGTAATCGGAGACTAGTACTGCAATACGAGGCTTATAAAGGAAAGGCAGCATCGCAGCCTTGAAGACTACGTAATGTATAGAAAAGAAAGCTTATAAAGATAAGTAGGTAGTTGGTTGATTAATGATGAAGTAATACATTAATAAACTTAAACTAAACATCCTCAATTATCATTATAACATTGAGAATTATAACTAAAGGTTGAAGAAAGATTACTTAAACGTGAATATAAAATAATACGATAAACCGTAACCAATGTTAACAAATCTAATGAATGATTAGATTGAGAAGAAGGATAAGATAAGTTAGATAACATACATGTCTGACTATGTCCTAATGTGGTATGTTACATGGTTATGTATTGTAGAGACATTAAAGACTCAAAAGGAAAAATATTTAATCTATAGAAGATGCTGAAGGCAAGTGTTGTCTATGTTCATTCTGTATATAAGCTTAGTAATTCATGTATCTTGCACATGAATTAATGTATGATGAGGTCGAAGCAAGTTCTTTCAGCTAAACTTAATTTATTTATTGGATTCCTTATAATCTATTGCAATGTTATCAAACTTGTTATCTTTTGGCAAACTGTTTTGGTGTGGATTTCAAATAAAGACTGAGTATGAATAAACAAACGTTTTGTCGTCAAACGACAAGCACGTGAGGTTGCCAAAAATTAAATGTAAATACGTTTACAGAAGAAGTGTTGTACAACATGGAGTACTATAGGCTGATCACCTGGACGTGCTCGTAAGTAATAACGGACTTACAGACTTAGTGTCGGGTTATCCTTTTCAAAGAAAGAATGAAATGCTCAAGGTCTTGGACCAAAATTTATGATTAATGAACATGGTTCATTGTGAAATGTTTTAAAGGAAAAGAAGTGCTATTTTGATTTATCTATAGTACTTCATAACTATTGCTTCAATTATAGAAGATATACGATTTGTATGATTCAAACATGTTGTTTAACGAATTGTCATACTTGTTGAGCTAGTTATGCTCACTCTTGCTTGAACCATATGAATGCAGCTAAGATTTAACGACCTGGAGGATAAAATAGAGATAAAGGAAATGCTAAGGCAAACCTATGAACTGTATATGTAATGGTATAGGTTTAATGTTGTAATTATTTGATATTATGACAAGAAATATATGTAATGGTTATAAAGAACCTGGAAAAGGGAATATTATTTTGGAATATAAATGAGATATGTTCACTCTTTTAAGTAATTTTAATTGAATTTATGTGTGAATGGTAGTACCGTGTAGCACCATCTGTCGTGTTGGAAGGTACCCAAATTTGGGGGCGTCACATTAATAAATTAACGAACTCTTGCATAGGGTTATTCGGACCCCCTTGATTATCATTATATGATTCATTTTCCTGATTACGTTGTCTTCTTCTTCGCGACATTATTCTGATTATATAAATAAAGTTTCCTTATTATCTATTTACTTACATTGTTATTATTCCACAATAATAACTCATACCACAACAAAGCACATTAAATAAAAACATCATTATATTAATATGCTTCTTCATAGTTCAAAACTATTTATAACTTGATTCCATAGCCAAAAGCTATTACATTACTATCCCGCAATTAAATTCTACAAAAATTGGGATTTACTAAAAGACTACCCCTTAATTATATAAAAGAGGATTTTACATCACTACACATATATAAAAAAGATATACCGATCTACTAACACTGCCTCACAGCATTCTCATCCTTCTGGTTCGCTAGAATCGAAACAATATCCCGACTAATAGTATGTCGAGTATGTCCCAACTCAATGGAATAACAAGCAATTTTTATCTTTAAATCCTCATGAGCATTATTATGGATGTAGAACATCCGTGCTATTTTCTGGTTCTTCTCAACTAGTTCCTTACAAAGCTCTACGACCTCATCCTTATAGTCCCTCGCCTTGTCCTTCATAAGCACCTTCTCGTCGTGCTCTAAGTCAAAATCTGCTTCTGCAGACTCCTTCACCTCGTAAAGAGCATTAATCTCTTCATTTTGGTTCTGCACAATAGTGTGTAGTTGCACATTTTGGTCAAGCACTGCCAGATATAATGCCCTCATTGCATCTGGAGGTGTTGGCTCTAGTACAGGTACCACCGTATTTAACGATGCTACCTCCATCTCCTCATGCCCATCGACTACCATATCGAGATATGATGTCGATCCCATATTTTCCATATCTCCCTCAGAGTAATCCTCCTCTGAATAGTCCTCCTTTGGCTCATACTCTTCTAGGATCACTAATGGTACTCCCGCCACGGGCATAGGTACAGGCTCTACCCGGTTCACGGACTCTTCGCTCACCACATGTATATCCCTATACATGGAGCTATCGATGGACAACTACAATAACACATAACATGTTGATTAGTACATAATACACAATAATATAAGCACAAATAACATTTAGTTTATTTAAGGTTAATTTCCAACTTTTAAATCTTTCAGTATTGAGTTTCCTCAACACTTAATTAACTCATTCGACTCGAGTTCAATTCCTTCTGACTTCTTTTCCAACGAGGTTATTAGCCTAAGGTTCTTCCCCCCTTAAGTTTTATAACCTAATGCTTTGATACCAACCTGTGACGCCCCCAAATTCAGGTACTTTTAACCCACAGATATGGTGCTAAACGGTTCTCATCATTATACATTTATTCCATTGAACAACATCAAAATGAACATAATTATTGCATTCTTATTACAATAATAATAATAATCATTGATTTCCCAGGTTTTGAAACCGATACATTCTTTATTTGTAATACTATGGTTCTTACAAACATACTAGTCTATTACAGTATAATCTACTTATCCATCTTATCTTTGCCTTTATCCCTTCTAGAATCATCAGTTCTTTCGGCCTTAGTTGCAATCATATAATTCAAGAAAGAAGTGAGCATAACTAGCTCAGCAGGTCTAGCAAGAGATATTATAAATACCACATCGAGAATTATATGATTATCTTCAATAAATGAACAAGTAGTTACGAATTACTAAGAAACATTGACTAGCACTTCTCATTTCATAAAGACAATTCCAAAGTATATATAATAGCTTAGGAATTCTGAATTGGTCGAAAGACCATGAACATTCTCTTTTGGTTTTCATTCATGAAAAAAGATAACCCGACACTAAGTCTGTAAGTCCGATATAACTTACGAGCACTTCTAGATGATCAACCTATAATACTCTATGTTGATCAACACTCATCTGTTAAACGTGCTTACATTTAAGTTTTAGCAACCTCACGTGCCCATCGAATAATCGATGAAAATACATTTGTTTGCTCATGTACAAACACACCTTGAATCCATACCAAATACCTGGCATAGGATAGTATTAACAATTTTATACCTAAAGACTTGTTAAACAAATCAATCTAACTCTCAAGAATAGTCTAGCCAAGTTAAAACTGGCATCGAGCCTTTTTTAAAACAATTCATGCATTTCATAACATGAATCAAAGAAACTTGGCTAACTCAAAGGTTAGACAAGCATTAAGAAAACTTGCCTTCAAGCATCTTCAAACAAAAATATTCAACAGTTCTTGATCTTTACATTATCTACATGATATATTCACATAGCACACTGTAATTAGCTACCAAATAATCTTATCACATTGTTTTTACCAACTTCATTCTCTTCTATGTCTTAATTGAATTTATTTCATTAATAAATGTCAATTCGACTTACTATTCTTCATTAAGGCTTATTAATGTTCTTATGTTTCTTATTTACTATCCAATGACCCTCGGTTAACTACCCAAAGTAATTGCATACGACTCACTTATCCATACCTTACTTTCTTTGTTTAATATTTATTAAACAATGTTCAAGTTCCTAATGTCATCACTACATAAGTGATTTAAGATTGGTCTTACCATGTATATTAAGTACATACATAATCCACTATAGGTTTACAATTAATTGGGATTAGAAAACTAACTTAGTCAATAAAATCCCACTCAGGAGTCATGCGCTGCTTGAACCTAAAACACACCATATCGCTAACTACGGTGCCAACTAACAATAGCTAAGGTCCTGGGTCTCGGTCTTTGCGGTGAGATCTCTTTATAATAGTTTTGTTGCGATGCCACTCTCTAGTAGCTAGTCTTCCTATTCTCGACGCTGCGGCGGGGAAAAATAAGCTTGGGGTGGCCATGGCTGCCAATTTCCCTGAGCCCTTGAAATGTTTTTAAAATTTCAACTACGGTTCTTCTCGGACTCATAACTTAGTCATTTTAAGTCAGAATTGGCTCGTTCAAAAGCCGTTTTCTTACAAGTAATATATACTTTGATTTCATGCAGACAAAAAAAGTTTTTAAATCCGTTAACGATGAACTAACTATTAACATCCTAATAACGCGTTTATTAAATGTTCTTGAGCGTTCGTAGCTCATTTTCTTCCTTATAAGTCAGAATTAGACCGTTCTTGAGTCCAAGACTCTTGAATACGTTATACTATGTTATTCCATCGAAACCTAGGGTTTCCAATCTAAATGACAAGTTTTGACTTCTAATTCGAAATTATACGATTTCACAGTTTAACGTCTAATTTCGTAAATTTTGCCATAACTTCGTTACTCATGTTTTATACTCCAAATCAAATGGAACCATTCCATTGATTCATTGTTTATATCCTAACCATGAAATATTAACATACCCTATAAAAGATGGTTTTCAATTTGTCCATCAACAACCAAATCAACGTTTAGTGGTTTCTTCGGTTTAAATTTAAACACTTACAATTTCTACTTAAACATGGCTTGTGAATATTTAATTCACTAGTAGCCATCCTTATTCCTTCAGAAGAGACATGTTCCACCAATTTATGATTCTCTCACGAAAAATAAATTTACACTTAATCGAAAACTAAGGTTTCACGAGGTATTACCTTTATGTTCTTCGCGTTCTTGCTAAAAAATTTTATGATTTGCTTTCAAGCCCACTTGATTACTTGTTTTATATAAAAGTTTTCGTTTTATTACATTTATAATAATAATAATAATAAAACAAAACTCATCATCATTATTATAATCACACTATTAATCGATCAGGTCGTTCCCAAGAAAGAGGGGGCGTTCCAATAAGAATTTCTCCCTATTGGTGCGCAATTAGGTGATCAAATCTCTCCTTGACAGAACTGCTAGACATCATTAATATTGTAAATAATAATATTAATAACTTTGTTATCTCAATTATTGATTTAATAATATATAAAATATCGACAATAATTGAATCAAATAACATGAGATACTATGCAACAATTACTGTAGCAATAATTGAACAAAACTGAGTAACTTTTCATGTAAGTATCAATAATCAATAATGTGTGCTACTATGCAACCACGCGTATTACTGTACTTTTAACACCGGATGTTTCAACAATTAACGGTAAAACCTCCGTAGTTATTTTCATAAAAAAATTTTGTCGTTTTCTCAATCCGATGATAATTTCATTGTGGGTCCACTGATGATTGTATGCGTCGTCATTTGATATTCCCCGACAAAAAAGAATATTTCCCGACCAATCGAATATTATATAACAACTTGCATACTTTTCAAAATTACTAAATTTACCCACAACTATAACATTATCTCAAATCCACACCATAATTTTGAAAAAAATATTTCGAGAAAATTAAATCTTTATTCGTAAAATTTAGGATTTTACATATAACAATATTATCATACAATACTATTATAAATCTAGCTGCACACATTAACTTAAAGATGAAACTGTCTTTAACCTTTCCTCAGATCCGAGCGCATCATCTAAATCTGCAATGTTTATCATGATATAACAAGGGTGAGCTTATGTTTGCCTAATAAGTATAAATTTATTTATGGATATATCATGAGTGAAAGAATTTGAATAATAAGCTGCCTATAATTCTTCAATATAGTTGAGAACTAGCATGAACAAACTTGCATAGTTGAAGAACATTTAACATGAACATATCAGTTATATCTGGACCGAGTAATGAAGGTGATCAGCCTTTCATACCTAATTTATACATGCAATATGTACAAAGTACAATTTAAAAATTATTAGACATGGCAATCAGCAATAATTAACCATAAGTATATTTGAATGAAGCAACTCTAGATCGAGTTAAGGAAAACTTGCTTGTTCGGTCGATTACTGTTACGCAATTTATTAAGCTTTGTCTGAAGAACTAATATATAAATAATATCGATATATAAATTAGAATAATATCATCACAGTATAATACTATTATATATAATCATAGAATAACCTAAACACATAACACATAACCCTATAAGTCTAAATAGCATATAAAACTTAGCATCAAGTCAGACTATTTAAGTTTGAGTTGAATCCGACAAAATTCTAACATCCCGACGGTCTAGTCGAACAAATCTCGAGTCTAAAATTACTAAGACTCGGTCTAAACTGGTTCACAGATATCTTAGATAATTTTATTATCAATCAAAATAATTTTCATTGGCTTGTAATAATTTTTAAATAATTATTACCATTTATCATGATTTTTCAATCACTTATATCGTATTTATATTATATAAATACCACATTATTCCTTTATCATTAATATTTATTTATTATTAAATATTAATGAAAATCATAACATAATATTATAATATATTTATAATATTACAAAGTATTTTTAATACCTTAAAATCATATTTATATGATTTTTAAACAGATTAAATCCATTATCCGATAATTGCTATTAATATTAAAATATTAATATTTTCATGACAAAATATCAAAAGTTATATTTAATAACTTAAAATATTTTTCTAACCCTTATATCATTTTTATATGATTTTTAAAACATAATTTCTATTTTTCCATAGTTTATTTAATATATTCATTAAATAAATTAATTACCATTAATATTAATTAATTAGTGAAATTCATCACATAATATTAAAAGTTATTGAAAATAACTTAAAATATTTTCCAACACCATAATATATTTTTAAATAATTTTTCATGTATTAAAATTATTTTTAAATAATTTATTTAATAATATAATTAAATAAATTAAATACCATTTATATTCTAAAAATATTAAATATTTATTAAATATACTCTAAATAATTAAAACTAATTTCCGTGCTTTAAAATAATTTTTAAAAATTTATTTTGTATTTTTAATAATTAAAAATTATTTTCTCTATTTATTTAATAAAATAATTATTTTCAGAAATTATCTGTCACTAAAAGGCCTATAGCATACAAGCCACTGTCGCTTATAGGTGTTTTTTGAGTCGTTTCGCCAAACCTAAAACTCATGTCGATTAGCAAGGTGCCTTCTTTTTGATCGATTGTAATTCTTTGATCCATAAGTTTTTGGGTTGTTAATTATTTTAATGTTATAGTACTGATGTAGTACTACAACCCTAAGCAAAGTTCATGTCCCAAACACATAATCACAGAGAGATATAGGCCATCAAATAACTTGTCAGATGTGTTCTTGAGTTTCTGGGTTGCCCAGAAACTCAAGCAGTATAAGGGTCCTACTTTGCAGCCTTGAATATTTGATTTCCATGACTTGTTTTTGTGATGTAAAGATTTAATCCTGTAATTGATATGTTAAGCTACAACTATCATGCACTATAACAGTCTAATAACATTTCAAGAGAGAAAATAAGTTCATTGAAGCAATCGCTCGAATCATGTTCTTCACAAATCTGGGTTTTCCAGAAATGGAACCCAGACAGTCGGTCAACCTAGGTTTGACCATACTTATTAACTAATCTATTGTTAATCAGGGTGATCTAATGGCATGGATTAGTAGTTCATATACCAGTCTACAACATCTAACCAATAATACGACCAAAAATATAAAACACTACAAGATCTAAGGCCTACAAAACGTTGTCAGAAATTCTGGGTTTCTAGGTTTGACCAGATTTCCAGAATTCGTTCTCGGTCAACGCTCTTGGACCGATCATATCATACAATCCGTAAGTGATCTGAGCTTGATTCAAGTATCAGATCAAAGCGCTTAATATAAAGAACATATTTATAACATCGAACACCATAAATCGTTATCACAGAAGAATCTAAAGGCACTGACATATGACTGTCAGGCCATACATTTTAATTTTTCCAGATTTTAGAAAATGCTATTTTCATGCATCTAAGTGTTATAGATCTATGATCTATCAACCCAGATCACTCAAAGACACCTCAATACATAACTTTAAACAACCAAATACAACATTAACATAAGATCACATGATTTTTCTAAAATTTAAGGTTTTTATACCTTTTCTAGTTTGGTCTTGATTTTCTGATCCTTGATCTTGTTATTGGCTTGCTATGAACTGATCCTAGCTTTGATTCTCACTCTCTCTCCCCCTCTAAGTCTCAAAATTGAAGAGAGAGAATAGGCTTGGAGAAATAATAAACTAAAGTAAGATATTTCTTACTTTTAATCTTTGATCATTTAAATCTATGGTCGCCAATGATGCTAGGTGGCCTTAATTGGTTACGATTGCTAAGATTTGAGCACATGGGCAATATTTAGTTGGTCACCAACTCTATGATATGGCAAGATTCACAATCCAACTTAATAAAATACAAAAAGGGCATTAATGTCATATAGCTTTCCATTTTAAGAGCATGATGGTAACTTGCACAACCCTTAGGGTTTGACCCTTAGGGTTAAAAACTAAAGGATTCTATATTTATATTAAGATTTCCTAATCATAAGTTCAATCTTGCTAATTAGGATTAACATTTCCTAATTAAAATTGCTAATTTTAGCAGTTAAGTCCATAATTGCACCTTAGGGGTTCAAACGGAACAATTAAGGTTTTTAATAATTAGGAATTTAAGTAAATTATTAGGGTTTTCCCTAATTATGTTATAATTAATAACGTTTAATCCTTATACTAGCATTTGAATTCCAAAATTAGGATTTTCAATTTCTGAATTAGGTTTTCGAAATTCCCAAAACTGAAATTAGGGTTTCAGAATCGATTTTAGGGTTTCTTATCAATCGTAAGAATATTCTAACTGAACATTGACGTTCTAAATATATATACTAGGGTTTGACACTGATATACACATATACACTTAAGCACATTCTGAACTCATATACACATTCTGAACTCATAACTTCTTCGTTATAAGTCCGAATTGGCTCATTCAAGAGTCTACGATTCACAAATTACATACTCTACGTGTTCATGCAAGAATTTTATCTATTTAACTTCGTTAACTAAAAATTCACCTATTAGTCCATTTTTAATGAAAATGATAAACGTTCGTGAACGTTCAACGCTCGTTTCTTCGTTCTAAGTCGGAATCCGGTCATTTTTGAATCCGCAACTCTATAATGCCAAATAAGACTTGTCTCCATCGAAAACCAACGTTCCCGAGTTCAATATCAAAATTCAACCTCAAATCTGAGAATTTTACGAATTCGACGATTATCGTCCAAACTCGTGAATTCCGCCAAAACTTCGTTACTGAAGATTTGTTCTTCGTTTCAAATGTATTCAATCCATCATACTAACATCTTAATATACATAATTCATTAACTAATAAACTTGATAGGTTATTACTTGTTCTTTGTGAGTTTGTAACTTATAAAAGTATAAACTACTTATGATTTCTTTTCTCATGACTTATGATGGCTTAAATCTTTTAACCACCATCCTTGCTTCTTCTTATCATACCAACTTCATTATTATTAACATATGACAAGTTCTTGCTTAGTTCATAACTTATACGATTACGAATAGCTTATTCATGACTTATACGGCTTAAGTCCATTAATTAATCATTCTTATCATTCCTTAGCATACATGTTCTACCACTACCCACTTCTCTAACAATGGAAGAGAAAGAGACTCATGGTTTAAGATTGCTTACCCTTGAATATCACTTGGTTAATCTTTGATCTCCTTCTTGCTTCTTGAAATATGAAAGAATAGCTTTCTAGCTTTTCTAGCTTATTATCTCTAACAAATAAGCTCTCAACTTGTTGGATGAAATGAACAACCAACAAAATGAAATCTAAGCTTACTATTTATAGAAAAGTCTAAGTTAGGGTATAATGGCCATACAACCACTCCACCTCCTTACTATTCCTAGATTAAACACTAAGTTAACTTGCTCCCCACAACACTTGGCCATTAAGTCTACTTGGTCATTAAGTCTACTTAGTTACCACAATTACTTAGCCATTATGTATATTTGTTCATCACAACTTTTATCCTTTGCTTGCTCATCACAACACTTAGCCATTAAGTTACTTGATCCCTACTTTGGATCATCTATGGTTTGTCCCATGGGTTTAAACCATCCCATAACACATTGATTCTTACTTTGGGCCTTTAGCTTAATTAATTTAAATTATACATTGGGCTTGTATTAATCCACATTGGATTATACCTTATAAACATTTGGGCTTTAACATTAATTCGTATTAGGCTTTATTATTATCCTAATTGGACATTACAATTTCCTACACAATCTTATAAGTCCATTACACATGGCTTAAAGCCTTACAAAGTATTGTCTACATATTAATCTCGTATTCTAACTCGTATACCTGTTTAGCATATATGCCATACCATCATTCATACATACCCGTATAATACCTCGTATCATACTCGTATTCAATACCTCGTTTAATACTTACGCATTATACGATCATTGCTTTAATTCATTATACACATCTAAATTACTTCTCGAAAATCACTTTTCCTAACTGTTAGGTTTTAAGTACGCAGGCGAAAAACTGTGTTTGCCATAACTAAAATATTATTGGATATTCTATCTCACCTCGATATTCTATCGTTACGTATTTATCGGAAATTCAGAAAAAAATTCCAAGCTGAAATGCGTGAATAGTGTTTTTCAAAAAAATTCTCAAAAAAACTTTTATTTTTGTCTTGAAAATTCAAACACTTTAATTCTACAACGTAGCCAAAAAACTACTACATTCTGACATGTTTAGGTCATCGAACGACCGTCAAATAGCTTACTCCCATAAATAATCAATTAAATTCATTTAATCCACATAATAAAATAAAATTTTAATTCTCAAAAAAATTCAATTTTTCTGGGGCATTACAGCATTAGTCAACCCAAACAACATTACCAAAACCTCATAATGACCATAACGAGTTCAGAATGTCGTCTTAGGTACATCTTCCTTCCTCACTTTTAACTGATGGTACCCCGTATACAAATTTATCATAGAAAAATACTTTGCCCCTTTTAACTGATCAAATAGATCATCGATCCTGGGCAATGAGTATTTATTCTTCATCGTTAACTTGTTCAACTCTCGATAGTCGATACAAAGTCATAACGACTCATCCTTCTTCTTTACAAATAATATCGGTGCTCCCCACGGAGATACACTCGGTTGAATGTACTTTATGTCTAATAGTTCTTGTAATTGAACCATTAACTCCTTCATCTCTACTGGCTTCATCCTATATGGTGCCCTTCAAACTGGTGTCGTACCTGGTAACAAATCAATCACAAACTCGACATCCCTAGTCGGCGGAAGACCCGGTAATTCATCCAGAAATACATCCGCAAAATCTTAAACTATAGGTATCTATTCCAATGATGCTCCCACTCTTTGGGTATCCACAACATGGCACAGATATCCTATACACCCCTTCCTCAAAAATTTCTTAGCTTGTGTCATTGTTAGACAAGAAGAGCATCTTAGTGATTTACTACCATAGAACACTACCTTGGTTTTCTTAAAAAGCTGAAGGTTCACACTTTTTCTATGACAATCTATTATAGCCTTTTGGTTAATCAACCAATCCATACCAAGAATTACATCGAATTCTCTCAACCTTATCGGTATTAAATCTACCAATAATTTGTTTCCTCTAATATCTACGTAGCAATTCTAATGAATATGTTCAATGGGAATTATCTCTTCGTTTGCTACCTTAACGTCTAAAGGTATAGAGAATTTTTCAGAGATTAAACTTAATCGCTTAGCAA
The DNA here is from genome assembly GCA_020205615.1 of Panax quinquefolius. NCBI lineage: Eukaryota > Viridiplantae > Streptophyta > Magnoliopsida > Apiales > Araliaceae > Panax > Panax quinquefolius. The sequence goes on along the minus strand of JAINUW010000142.1, from coordinate 16,112 downwards.
ATTCACATGCTATAAAAGAACAAGTAGCACCAAAGTCAAATAACACATAAGCATTTATTTCATTGACTGGAATGATACTTGCTACTACATCTACCGATGCAACATCATCTTGAATAGTCTTATTAAAAGTACGGGTTGAGGGTCTACCTGACGATGGTGTTGGTCCAGTAATGGCTAACTTACCACTACTAGTACCCTTGCTACCCTCTGACCCCTTCTTTGGGACATTTCTTGCCATGTGGACCATCAACCAACAAATAAAACATCCCTGGTTCTTCTTAGGATTAGGACAATTGGGTAATATGTGACCCTCCTGCCCATAGTTATAACAAATCGATTTCCCTTTTAGGCAGACTCCTAGATGAGTCTTCCCGCATGTCTTGCATGCCTCCATCCTACGTTTAGGATCCCCTTGTTTCACTTCAGTATTTTCGGAGTTAAAACTTTTCCTCTTGGACAGACTTTCACTGCCACTAGCTCCCTCCACCTTGTGTCCTCCTTTTCCTTTGCCCTTATTCTTCCTCTCCTTGTGGTATTGGCTCAAAGCCTCACTACCAACCTCTGCAATGATTTCTTTCTCCAGAATGGTCCCATAAGAGGCACTCTAGAAAATAAAAATCCTACTATAGAGCAAGGGTTTTAGGCCCTGCTCAAACTTACGAGCCTTCCTCTCCTCTGTGTCCACTTGGTGTGGAGCAAACCTTGCCAATTCATTGAATTTTGTCGTCTATTGGGGAACCGTCATGTCCCCTTGTTTAAGTTCTAGGAACTTAATCTCCATCCTCCCCTGCATGCTTGTAGGAAAATAGTTCTCAAGGAATACCTTCTTTAATTGTTCCCACGTAACAGCATCAGTTCTAGCCCCACCCTGGTGAGCTTCCAACCAGAAGTTGGCTTCCCTTGTAAGAACCCGAATTTTCAGAAAATATTAAAATAAGAATTTAGTAAATAAAATTCTCAAGTTATATGAAAGGTTCAAATAAGAGTATATATATGCGTTGTGAAGTATATAGTATGGTGTTGTATAGGGTAATATAAACTATGCAATAAGTGAATTCTATGTTTAATAATTATGTTATTATTATATATTTGTTGCTTACTGAAGAAGCGAGTTGTTTGAAGTAAAGAAGATGGATAGAAATTTATCTATCGATATTAAATAATTTGTGTGAAATTATTTTATCATAGTAAGTTGGTGACATTAAATATCTTTGATAATCACCAATTTCTTGGGTATATGTACGAGTAAGTATCAAGTCTAAGGCAGTGCAACCGTACCATTTAACGGTGGATGTGTAGGAGCTGGGCTAAACGATTCCCTCAGAGAGCGGAGGTATATACGAATTAGTAACCGATCTAACTCACTATGAAAACAGTGTAGACGAGACGAAAACTAATTTATTGGTTGTTTGTGGAAAACCACTTAGTGTACTATATTGAATACAATTAAAGACTCAATGTGTGCTAGGTTTGGACTTGTATATATGTACGTTGTTGACGAGAGAAGAAAATTCATATATCTTTAGATAAATATTGGTTAGAGATTTATTAATTAATATTGAGATATGGTTAAATGTATAGATTAAAGGAATTATGTTGAGACAATTTATAGAAAGGAAAGAGAAATAATTATAGTATATTTCTAATAAAGGATATTAAAATAAATTCTAGCATTTGATTATTTTAATAAAAGGGGAATATTAGTTTGATATTACCTTATATAGCTTTATGCGAGGTAATGTGTGTGAGTAAGTAATATGGTAAATATATTAAAATATATTTGCTATATAAGTTGATGGAAAAATTTATCATAATACTGAAATAAACTTATTTTCTATATATAGTGTGTATGTGTGTATGGCGTGCATGTAAATATTTTATTAATACATAGATATTATATTAACAATAATATCTTGAGAAAATGAGTACATTGTTTTATTATGATTAGTTCTATACTTAGAGAAAACATGATAAAAACATTGTATGTTATGTTATGGCGAAATACATAATTTTGATTATAGTAATGTATTTCCAAGAGGGTTAACGTTCAAAGAAAACTAAGTTATTCTAATAACTTGAGTTATTATATTATCATGATGTTATAAAGAATATTTAAATATCTCTATTCACGATATATTTATATATGTGAACCTTGTGATATAATAGTTCGATGTAAATTGAACATATTATAAATAGTAAGGTTTGTGGTAAATGAATAAGTAATGAGAATTAGGATAAGCTTAATATAAGCTTGTGAGATATGCCTAGTGTGGCAAAGTGATGGAATAAACATTCATTAAATAATTTAATGAATGAATAATTGAAGGAATTAAATTGTATGTGCAATAATTATATATTATATAGTAGCTACATCTATATGATATGAAATGAAGTGTGACACTTCAATGGTAATTATATAATATATGAAGTATTTGAATACATATGTATAAAGACTAGTATGCTAGCATTATGTACAAGTGAGATAATAAATGTAATATGGTGCAATAGACCACTTCCATGACCATATTATAAGATGTAATGCGAAGAATAATATTATTTTGTAAGATTATATTATTATAAGCTTGTGGACTATTAATTACTAAGTTCACATAATTATGTCTTGTGTGGCATAACTAGGGAAGTTAAAACAAAAGGAGATTTAATGGGAAGTATTAAAAGAAAATAAATGGTGAGTTAATAAATAATTGATATTAATTATCATTATAATAATTGAGTGTATTTGAGATGATAACTTTTATGGGAAATGATGGATTGAGAATATCCAACTATTTTATAATTAGCCCAATTAAAATATTAATTGGAATAAAATAATGTACATAACATATAGGATTATTTTGGTTTATATTTAAAATAGAAGTATACTTCTATTATGTGGGTAGGTGCATATATATGTGTATATATATGCCCATAACTTATTTTATTGTAGCAATATTGAGCTAGGAAAATTTACTAGATGAGCCAAATTACTAAAATGCTGAGTTATAAGCTTTTGTCCCAAAGAGCAATAGTTAGCCAATCAAGCATTAAGAAGGAATACACGCAGTGTAGATAAGCTTTAAGCAGTTAAGTCGTAGTTTATAAATTACGAATCAGGCAAGTCTTTCATTTCCTATTTGATATATAAATTTTATAACTGTTAGTTGAGCTATATTATGCTATGAGAATGTTGATGTGAATATATGAAATGCATGAGATATGTATGAAATTGAAAGTTGATCTTTAATGATATGCTTGTGAAGTAAATGTCTATGCCTGTTATGTGAGAAGTAACATGCATAGTAAATATTAATTGATTATGAATGCATGAACTGAGTATGCTATTATATGCTATGTGATGCATGAAAACTGTTAGAATTATTGGGCTGTCGAGCTCACCCTTGCAAATAACCACTTTTGTAGGTTAAGGACTCGCGATAAAGATTGCGTGCTACTTGATAGAAAAAGTTCAATAGCATCGAAAGAGATTTATTTATTTATTTAAATATATGCCCTTGAAACATGTTTAGGTTCTAGGAGATGTACATGATAGTAGTTTACGATGAGTAATACATGTTAAGTTGTACTATGTGATACATAGAGGAATTCGAATCGAGATGTAAAGATTTATATACAGAAATTCAAATAGAATGAATCATAACATAAATTGATTCAAGGATGTGTAATTGATTTAAGTTAAGATATCAATAATAGATTTATTTTTAAGGAGATTGAAAAAGCTTAAATTATTCAGCATATTTTTATAACATCGAATATGATATAAGACAGGAATGGTAAATGACCAAGATTAGAAACTTATAAAAGTTTGGGGTAATTATACAGATCCTATAAATGGAAAGAATATATATTCTAAATTGTAATAAGCAAAGTTATATTCATTAAGTTATGAATAAAAGATATAAATTATTTGACGATAATAGTATCGTGGCGGACCGAATCCGAGGTTCGAAGGGACCTGGATTTGGGGGCGTCACATCCCCTTTCATTATATAGGTTACAAAAGAAGTCTTTTGCGCCCAAGGTACATTTGTAATAATAAACACCTTTTTTATTTCTTTTACCCATGTTAGGACCTCTATTGGGTCCGTAGTTCCTTTAAACTCTGACGGATCTACACTTTTAAACTCTTTAAATGTAGTCATTCTGGTTACCCTAGGTACTGAGGGTGCTTTACCCCCAGTTTGGTTAAATGTTGCTGTTAATTGTAACGACCAAGAAAATTGAATTATTTGTAAAATACTTTTATTTAATTAATTAATATATAAAATTTTTTATAATGAGTAAGCAAGATGAATGCCATTCTATAACCTAAGAGTGTTGGAATGTAGTAGTATTTTGGCTACGTGGTTGAATTAAAGTGTTTGAATTTCTAAGATGAAAATAAAAGTTTTCCAAGAAATTAATTTTCTAAAAAACACTATTCATTGATATCTGCTCGAGAATTATTTTTGAATTTCCGAGAAATACGTAACGATAAAATAACAAGAAAGGATGGATTATGTAATAATAATTCAAGTATGACAAACATAGTTTTTTGCCTGCGTAATAAATTCGAGAACGTTATGGAAAGTAAAGCGTTAATGAGTAAACGATGATTGTATGATACGTAAGTATTGTACGAGGTAATGAATACGAGTATGATACAAGGTATTACACGAGTATGTATAAATCATGGCATGTCTTATATGATGAATGAGTATATGAGTTAGCATACGAGAGGAATACGTAGACAATACGTTATAAGCTTTAAGCTAAGTGTATTGGACTTGTAGGATTTATGTAAAAGTTTTACAAGTCCAAGTGAATTAATGTTAAAGGCCAATGTTTGATAATGCAAGCTCAAATGTTAAGTTAAAATTATTAAAATTTAAGCCCAAATTAAGAATCGGATCTGTGGATCAAATCGATAGGTGGGTCCCATAGATCACAAGGCTGTTAGGTTTGTAATATTCGTGAACACAATCAAATTGTATAAAATAAGCGGAAACGTGGAAAATTAGACTTAAAATTTTTTTACAAACCATATACCCGTATCATCCTTTATGCACAATTATTAATTAAACAAAAAGATAAAGAACAAGAATCATACCCTTGAAGATTCGAGCTTCCTCAGGTACGAGTTCACCTCCAAATCCTTTCGTGTTCAACTTCAATCTACCGGGTTTGGTTCCTTCCTTTGATCAACGTTAGCCACCCAAGTTTTTGGCCTCTAGAGATGATCCACCAAGAAAGAACAAAAATTCAAGAAGATGGGTGTTTGTCAAAACCTTAGTTTTTCTATCTCTCAAAGAAAAGTAGCGTACTCTCCAACAATTGGAATCACGTATGTTGTGAAAAAGTCAACAACAACTCCTAACTCCCATAATAAGACTCTTATTTATAGATGTAGGCAACACTCCTTGACAATTAAGGAATTGGGTTTTATTTTAATTAATTAAACTCCTTTAATTAATTTAACCTCATAATCTTATTAGGAATATATGAGAGTACTTTTATTAATTAATTCTCAAACTCCTTTAGGAATTAAATAAATAATAATAATAGTAATAATAATAATAAGACTCCTATTATTAATTTATATTTAATATTTTAAAATATTAAATAATAAATATTAAGTTATTTAATTTATTCTATCACCATAGATTAAATTAAATATACTTAACTTATTATTACGATTATGCCACGTGCTTCTTAAATAATTATTCTTCATTTTATGGTGTGACCCTTTAGGTTCTCCATATTAAACCGGTTGTGAATAAATTAATTAGAACAATTTTAATCTTATTTAAACAAATAAATTAAACTATTAATTTATTTAAATAAATAATATTTATTCTACAAAAGGGATAAGCCTCCCTAGCGATCAACGACTTTCCAGATAATATAGATTTCAACATTAATCATAAAAGAACCTTTGAGTAAATACTTACCGTGCAATTCAATCCTTCCACCATACAATGTCCCAATTAAATATAAGACATGGAATTACTGTCAAGTCTTATTTTATTTAATTATATGTATTTCGACTCTTAAATGCATAACTCCAAATAATGCAAATTAGAAACTCCTTTCTAATTTCATTCTGCCTTAACCAAGGACTCTTCGGGTTGTCATTTATCGAATCACATAGGATATTTCTCTTCTTTTACTAGAAGTGGTAGATTCTTTATTGATCATACATTATCTCCATGTATAATTTATTATACCCAAGCATACCCTTTGATATACCCTAAGGATCTTAAGAAATAAGTCAAAGTATAACTCATCATACACAAGATACTCTGATGATCTCAAGTCCAAGGATCACTTGTACTACTATCACTACAGAAATTCCTATTGACATGCAAGTAAAACTCCATTAGGTATTCCTTAGCGAGCCACGTTCAGTGAACTTATTATCTAATAAGCACCTACATACTTGCTTTAGTGTCTCCACACAAATGATCATGAGATCAATCATTCTCATCTAATGATCAAGCAACGTATGTACCAATCTATCCGGATTCACTAATCCCCAATTTAGTAATCCAATGATTGTGAATTATTTTAATTTTAAGCTTTCTAAGAATTTAGATCTCATTAGAATGATCATCATCATTATTCTAAAAGCATTGCTTAAAACTATGGTTTATCACATATTATAAAACAACATCATGTAGATAATTAAAAGCCTTTAATAAATTAATACTTTTTTTTTATTAATAAATAAATAATATTGTTACAAAGTATATGCTTTATCATCAAACATGATTGGCTTGTGTGCATACTACTTTCAATCTCCCTCTTGCACTAAAGCCAATCATCATGGTATCTCATACCCTTCTTCTCTAACTGACGATTATCCTACTGTTGGATAAGCTTTAGTTAATGGATATGTAATGTTGTTCTTGAGAGTCCACTATCTCTATAGTGATTTCCCATCTTTCAATGATTCCTATAACCAAGTGAAAGTGCCACAACACATGTTTGGATCCAAGATGAGACTTAGAAACTATTCCTATTTCTGTAATGAACTTTTCATCCGAACAATCAACTTGCAGCTTCATTTATAGCTATATACTTTATCTTTATCACTAAACCAATAACTCTTTGCTGTTTGGAACCTTTCCAATTCACTGCACCACTGTTCAAGGTAACGCTTTACCTTAAAGTGGATTTTTTTCGTCTTGGTCTGTCTAAAAAACTTGAGTCTGTTAAGCCCTCTAGTTTTAATTTAGACCCACCATGAATATGAACACATCCTTAGTGCTGGTTAAGTACTTTAAGATGTTTTTCACTGACTCATAGTGATCTTCTTCAGAATATGACCGATCAACTTCAGGTCTCATATATTTCATTGTATACATGATTTTCACTCATGTAATCTCTCTTTTTAGGAGTCTATGGGGACTACTAAGAGAGATACACTCCATGGCTCATCAACATGAAACATCTTTTGGAGTTTTCCATGCTAAACGACTTTAGCATCAAATGAATATACATTCCTTGGGTTGAGTCGAGCATCCTCTTAAATCTATCTATATAGATTTTTATCTCCAATTACGATATTCTTCCCAAATCATTCATGGAGGAATGTTTAGACAACTTTATCTTTACCGATCATAGCATTGGTATGTCATTCCTTATCCATTGTATATCAACATATAATACTAGGAATGTCATGGCGCTCACACTGACACTTTTGTACACACTAGGTTCATTCTTATTTGTGATAAAATCAAACTCTTTTGATTTGTTTCATCAAAACGAATGTTCCATTTTTGAGAAGCTTGCTTCAATCCATTTCTCTGAGTGTCTACAACTCTTACCTCATCGTATATAACTAGATCATCATCATCTATGATGTGTACCTCATAATCATCATCTATGATGAATCCATACCTCCCGTGTATCTTCTAGACTATTCCGTTTTACGATTATCTGTGGTACAAATAGGTCTATCTATAAGTTCCTCTTATTTGACTTATAGTGTTTTGTGGTTCTTGAACTCTTCAAGATTCTATTATCCTCCCACTAGCCCCTTCAATGATAAACACCTTTATCTTATAAGGTAGTGTATTTCACAACAAACACCTTTTGCTAAGTAGGATTATAGAACATATATCCTAAACTTACTTTAGGATGTCCCACAAATCTTTACTTGTCAAATCTTGTCCCAAACTTATCCTTTGAAACCTTTTCACATAAGTTGGACAACCCCTTATCTTAACATACTTAAGATTAGGAGTCCTTCCTCTCCATAACTTTTATGGAGCCTTGAGGCCGGATTTTGAGGTTACCTTTTTCGTAGATATGCAACCATTTATAGGACATTATCCTAGAAGGATACTGGAATGTCGGTAAAATCATTATGGACTGCACCATGTCCAATAAAGGTATGATTTTTCCTTTCAAATACATCAATCAATTATTACGTATCAGGAGGCATCCATTGAGAGAAAACCATTTGAGATGATCTAGAAACGCATTTCACAATTATTCCTTCCTTGATCCGATCAAAGAATCCTAATACTTTGCCAATTTGTTTCACTTCTGAATTCTCTGAACCTTTCAAATAATTCACAATTGTATTTCAGCAAATACATATATTCAACTTTTGAACGATCATCTCCTTTTTCTTATACTAATTTGTTCAATTTGAAAATAATTTTTCACGTAAGTCAAGTATACAAAATCCATTAAGTAATATTTTAGTTCTATACAAAACATTATTATAATAAATAGAACAACAATTGTTCTCAAATATAATACCAAAGATTTCATTGTCCAACAACAAAATGGAAATAATGTTTCTAACAAGAACTGGAATACACTAACAACTTATTGACTTAATAGATTTACCCGTAGGCATTGCTAAACTATAAGTTTCTATGCCTAATGTAGCAACCTTTGCTTCATTTCCCACACCTAGGATTACCCATCTTTGTTTAGCTTTCTACTTCTGCTTGGTCCCTTCATAAATTTATATTTATGATAACCATAGCCGGTATCCAATACCCAAGTAGATTATTGACTTAAAGAAAAAATTATTTTAAATTATGAACAAAATTGTATTTGTAACTGAAACTTCACTAAGATTCTTCTAGTTTGCCTCTGCAAGATGCTTCTTGCAGTTTCTTTCAAGTGTCCAGGCTTATTGCAGTGGAAGCAAACTCCTTTGCTATCCGTATCAGTTTTGTTCTTATTATCCTTTGTTTTTACCTTTTTTATTTACCTTCTTAGAATCGTTCTTTTTTTTAGAAGATCATTTGATCCCTACCAGTAAGACTTGGTCTTTCTTGGTTGGAAAGTTACTCTCATCATTTTTCAACATATTAAGAAAATCAATGAAGCTGATATCTAGCTTGTTCATATGTAAAATTCACAACAATTTTGAAAGGAGTCCGGGAGTGAGTACAATATCAAATCTTGGCTCAACTATCCATCCATGACAAAAACTCGTTTGTCCTAATTAATCAATCAAATTGATTATGTTAAGGACTTTTATCCTTACTGTAGTGTCATCGATCATTCTAGATTGGAAGAACTCCTTAGATATCTGATATCTATTAGTCCTAATTTCCTCACCATCAACTACTTGATATGCATGAATACAGTAGGATCATCCATAGTTTCATGGTAACGCTGAAGCTCGTTACTCATGGATGCGAGCATGATGCATAGAGCCAACTGTGCATCATCTTGCCAATTTTTAAAAGTAGTAATCTCTTCCTCAGAGGAACTGTCTGCAACAATTGCAGGGATAGGCGTATTAAGGATTTAAAATAGTTTTTCAGTCGTGAAAACTTTTATCAATTTCCTTAACCAATCCGTTTAATTCGATCCGGTTAATTTAGAATCTAATATGCTTCGCAGTGATAGTAATTTAGACATTGTAAAATTCTGTAAATGAATTTGTAATTAATAACATTTTAGCATACATTCTTTTATTAATTACCAAAATAAATTAGGTCTTGTTTTAAATTGGTATCTCCCACTATTTTCATCAAACTATATTACCCTCACTTATATAGTTCGACAAAATCTAATTAAAGATATATTAGTGAGAATAAGGATCCCATTTCAAATGTATATAACCTTGTGTGTGCACAACAAACTATATATAAATAAATAGGTAGACAACTCTTGTCAATTACATCAACTATGGAACTCCTTATATTTTTCCTCTAAAATTATAATGGTCAAGTGTGTGCACATCCGAACTAAAATGATTTAAGTTAAGTCAGACCCAACATTTCCATATAAGTGAAGAGAAAACTACAGCCCTTGTGTGTGCACAACAAAGCAGTAATATTCAATTCCTTATAAACATCATATGTAATAAAAATAACATCTTAAATATTTAATACTTGCCTTGTGTGTGCACAACAAACTCATATTAAATATTTAATACTCTGTTGTTTCTATCACGCTAGAAGGAGACCTTCGATATTCCAAATATCTTTGAACGTTACAACTTAATATAAAATATTTGAGGGGTTTGTTATTAATTTGTCTCATCTTGTTTAGCGCGCATGCACACACACACACACACACACACACACACACACACACACACATATATATATATATATAAGCATGCACATATAGAATACTATATTCTACCCGGATTGATTATGAACTTTTATTCTAGTTTGGTTCACTAGAGCCACCAAGTGAACCAAAAGGTCAAACCCTAGGGTTGCAAGAGTTAATATTTAAATATAACTATTACATTTAAACCCGAGCTCCATTACAAACGGGTCTTAAAAGCGCTTCTTGTTCCTTGATCTCCAATTCTTCAAAACTAATTCTAACTATTCCCACTACAAAACTATTTAAAATAAATAGAAACCTTGATTAACAGTCAAGGGGAAGTACATAGGAGAAAGATAGAATTTACATTAAAAAAATAATTAGAGAAGACGAGGTACGCAGACCCCATTTAATAAAACTCATACATTCATGCATCCAACTAAAATAAAATCCAATCACATTGGTCAATAGTCCATAATCAATCTCATTTATAATCATACACGTCTACATATGCATCAATAAATAACATTCATCCCATGAATAATAAACATTCAATATATATATTGATATCATTTAATGGGCAAATTTAGTTAGTATAAAATCTATTTTTGAATCAAAATAAACTCCTTTATTTTAATCCAAATTTAAATCAAAATAAACCTCTTTTATTTTAATTTATCCTATTTTGAATAAAATAAACTATTTTATTTTAATCAACTTCTTTAATCAAAATAAACTCATTTTTTTTAATTAATTATCGAATCCAATTCCAAGTAAAAAAACTCCTTTATTAAAGGAAATACGGATTATCTTTCCTATTCACAAATAAACTCTTTTATTTTGAATAATATGAAATCTTATTCCATATCTAAATAAACTCCTTTATTTAAGAAAATACGGATTCTCTTTCCTACTCACAAATAAACTCCTTTATTTTAGAAAACATGGAATCCAATTTCAACTCTAATTAGTTATCATGGAATCTAATTTCAACTCTAATTAGTTAGCATGAAATCTAATTTTAAAATTAAAATTAACTTTTATTTTAATTATAAAATTATTAATAATATATATATATATATATATATATATATATATATTCATAATATTATATATATAACGTGGATCAAGGATAAATCACATACTTGCTTTAGTGTCTCCACACAAATGATCATGAGATCAATCATTCTCATCCAATGAGCAAGCAACGTATGTACCAATCTATCCGGATTCAGTAATCCCCAATTTAGTAATCCAATGATTGAGAATTATTTTAGTTTTAAGCTTTCTAAGAATTTAGATCTCATTAGAATGATCATCGTCATTATTCTAAAAGCATTGCTTAAAACTATTGGTTTATCACATATTATAAAACAGCATCATGTAGATAATTAAAGGCCTTTAATAAATTAATACTTTTTTATTAATAAATGAATAATATTGTTACAAAGTATATGCTTTATCATCAAACATGATTGGCTTGTGTGCATACTACTTTCAATGGCAACCATATTGGTGACCAAGTAAAGTGGTTTTACTTGCTGACCAAGGATGAATAGTAAGGAGGTGATTAAGGAGGTGGATTAAGGAGGTGGAAGGGCCTAAATGACTCTTATACCCTAGCTTTGTAATTCCTATAAATAAGAGAAGCTCGCTAGATTATTTTCTTGTTCAAAAATTCGTTCAACACCTTATATTGAGAGAGAAAAGAAGTAAGAGCTAGATTTTCCTAACTCAAGAAAGAAGAAGATAGAAAGCTAAAGAACTTCAAGGGTAAGAATCCTAAATCATGACTCTTCATCTCATCATTTGTTAGAGAAATGAGTAGTGGTAGAACATGTTTGTTAAGGAGTGACATGGATGGTTATTAATGGATGAAACCTTAATAAACCATGTGAAAGTGAAATCATAAATATAAAAGTTATAATCTATTGAAAGTCATTGAAAAATTATAATATTATTATTGATGGACAAGTTTAAAACCATAATTTGTAGACTTAGATAATCTATGTTGTGTTAATGGAATGAATCCATTTAGAACGATGTAAAAATCTTAAGTGACAAAGTTATGGCAAAATTTACGAGATTAGACGATTATCGTCAAAATTATGAAATTCTTGGAATGGAAGTCAAAAGTTAACATTGAACTCAAAAACATTGGTTTTTGATGGAGAATAGTCTAAGTTTGCATTTTAGAGTTGCGGACTCAAAAATGGTCAAATTCAGACTTAGAACGAAGAAACGAGCTATGAACATTCACGAACGTTTATCGTTTTCGTAAAAATGGACTTAAAAAGTGAATTCCGTGTTAACGGATTTGAAAAAGTAAAATTTCTATATAAACACTTAGTTCATGTGATTTGTGAGCTAATGGTTTTTGAACGAGCTAATTGGGACTTAAAATGAGCAAATTATGAGTCACCAGCCAAGGCTTAAAAGGTGGCGCCGTAGCGCCGAGCCGTGCCCAATCCCAATTGGAGAGTGGTGTCGCAAATACCAAAAGCGCCAATAATGTAATCGGAGACTCAGAATAAGCAGTGCCACGAGGCTTATAAAGGAAAGCTAAGCCCAAATACCAAAGACTACGTAATGTATAGAAAAGAAAGCTTATAAAGATAAGTAGGTATTTGGTTGATTAATGATGAAGTAATACATTAATAAACTTAAACTAAACATCCTCAATTATCATTATAACATTGAGAATTATAACTAAAGTTTGAAGAAAGATTACTTAAACGTGAATATAAAACAATACGATAAACCGTAACCAATGTTAACAAATCTAATGAACGATTAGATTGAGAAGAAGGATAAGATAAGTTAGATAACATACATGTCTGACTATGTCCTAATGTGGTATGTTACATGGTTATGTATTGTAGAGACATTAAAGACTCAAAAGGAAAAATATTTAATCTATAGAAGATGCTGAAGGCAAGTGTTGTCTATGTTCATTCTGTATAAGCTTAGTAATTCATGTATCTTGCACATGAATTAATGTATGATGAGGTCGAAGCAAGTTCTTTCGGCTAAACTTAATGTATTTATTGGATTCTTTATAATCTATTGCAATGTAATAAACTTGCTATCTTTTGGCAAACTGTTTTGGTGTGGATTTCAAAGAAAGACTGAGTATGAATAAACAAACGTTTTGTCGTCAAACGACAGGCACGTGAGGTTGCCAAAAATTAAATGTAAATACGTTTACAGAAGAAGTGTTATACAACATGGAGTACTATAGGCTGATCACCTGGACGTGCTCGTAAGTAATAACGGACTTACAGACTTAGTGTCGGGTTATCCTTTTCAAAGAAAGAATGAAATGCTCAAGGTCTTGGACCAAAATTTATGATTAATGAACATGGTTCATTGCGAAATGTTTTAAAGGAAAAGAAGTGTTATTTTGATTTATCTATAGTACTTCATAACTATTGCTTCAATTATAGAAGATATACGATTTGTAAGATTCAAACATGTTGTTTAACGAATTGTCATACTTGTTGAGCTAGTTATGCTCACTCTTGCTTGAACCATATAAATGCAGCTAAGATTGAAGGACCTGGAGGATCAAATAGAGATAAAGGAAATGCTAAGGCAAACCTATGAACTGTATATGTAATGGTATAGGTTTAATGTTGTAATTATTTGATATTATGACAAGAAATATATGTAATGGTTATAAAGAACCTGGAAAAGGGAATATTATTTTGGAATATAAATGAGATATGTTCACTCTTTTAAGTAATTTTAATTGAATTTATGTGTGAATGGTAGTACCGTGTAGCACCATCTGTCGTGTTGGAAGGTACCCAAATTTGGGGGCGTCACATTAATAAATTAACGAACTCTTGCATAGGGTTATTCGGACCCTCTTGATTATCATTATACGATTCATTTTCCTGATTACGTTGTCTTCTTCTTCGCGATATTATTCTGATTAAATAAATAAAGTTTCCTTATTATCTATTTACTTACATTGTTATTATTCCACAATAATAACTCATACCACAACAAAGCACATTAAATTAAAACATCATTATATTAATATGCTTCTTCATAGTTCAAAACTATTTATAACTTGATTCCATAGCCAAAAGCAATTACATTACTATCCCGCAATTAAATTCAACAAAAATTGGGATTTACTAAAAGACTACCCCTTAATTATACAAAAGAGGGTTTTACATCACTACACATATACAAAAAAGATCTACCGATCTACTAACACTGCCTCACAGCATTCTCATGCTTCTGGTTCGCTAGAATCGAAACAATATCCCGACTAATAGTATGTCGAGTCTGTCCCAACTCAATAGAATAACAAGCAATTTTTATCTTTAAATCCTCATAAGCATTGTTATGGATGTAGGACATCCGTGCTATTTTCTGGTTCTTCTCAACTAGTTCCTTACAAAGCTCTACGACCTCATTCTTATAGTCCCTCGCCTTGTCCTTCATAAGCACCTTCTCGTCGTGCTCTAAGTCAAAATCTTCTTCTGCAGACTCCTTCACCTCGTAAAGAGCATTAATCTCTTCATTTTGGTTCAGCACAACAGTGTGTAGTTGCACATTTTGGTCAAGCACTGCCAGATATAATGCCCTCATTGCATCTGGAGGTGTTGGCTCTAGTACAGGTACCACCGTATTTAACGATGCTACCTCCATCTTCTCATGCCCATCGACCATCATATCGAGATATGATGTCGATCCCATATTTTCCATATCTCCCTCAGAGTAATCCTCCTCTGAATAGTCCTCCTTTGGCTCAGACTCTTCTAGGATCACTAATGGTACTCCCACCACGGGCATAGGTACAGGCTCTACCCGGTTCACGGACTCTTCGCTCACCACGTGTATATCCCTATACATGGAGCTATCGATGGACATCTACAATAACACATAACATGTTGATTAGTACATAATACACAATAATATAAGCACAAATAACATTTAGTTTATTTAAGGTTAATTTCCAACTTTTAAATCTTTCAGTTTTGAGTTTCCTCAACACTTAATTAACTCATTCGACTCGAGTTGAATTCCTTCTGACTTCTTTTCTAACGAGGTTATTAGCCTAAGGTTCTTCCCCCCTTAAGTTTTATAACCTAATGCTCTTATACCAACCTGTGACGCCCCCAAATTCAGGTACTTTCAACCCACAGATATGATGCTAAATGGTACTCATCACTATACATTCATTCCATTGAACAACATCAAAATGAACATAATTATTACATTCTTATTACAATAATAATAATAATCATTGATTTCCCAGGTTTTGAAACCGATACATTCTTTATTTATAATATTATGGTTCTTACAAACATACTAGTCTATTACAGTATAATCTACTTATCCATCTTATCTTTTCCTTTATCCCTTCTAGAATCATCAGTTCTTTCGGCCTTAGTTGCAATCGTATAATTCAAGCAAGAAGTGAGCATAACTAGCTCAGCAGGTCTAGCAAGAGATATTATAAATACCACATCGAGAATTATATGATTATCTTCAATAACTGAACAAGTAGTTACGAAGTACTAAGAAACATTGACTAGCACTTCTCATTTCATAAAGACAAT